>JANHGN010023453.1:0-67896 GCA_024605025.1 Megaceryle maxima
GGAGGTTTAGATTGGATATTAGGAAGAAATTCTTCACTGAGAGAGTGGTTGGGCACTGGAACAGGCTGCCCAGGGAGTTAGTGGAGTCACCATCCCTGGAGGAGATGTTTAAAAAATGAGTGGATGTAGCACTTTAGGCTATGGTCTAGTGGATAGAGAGATGTTAGGATGAAGGTTGATCTCAATGATCCTAGAGGTCCTTTCCTCTCCTAATGATTCTATGAAAATACTAAGTGTCTGTTTGTCTGTTGCAGAACCATTGCTGTGGTGCCCAAGGTCCAGATGACTGGGACTTTAACATATACTTTAACTGCAGCAGTGAAAGCAAAAGTCGTGAGAAGTGCGGCGTTCCTTTTTCCTGTTGCGTACCTGATCCTGCTGTAAGTTGTTTCCTGGCTTTGTGCTGCTCTGATGTTGCTGCAGAGTTACAAAAGGAAGTACTTCCTGAATAAAGTGTGATGACTAGGGCTTTAAAAGCTCTTCTGAATGATCAGAAATTACTCTTGCACAGACAAACTCTTTTCTTGCTGCCCTTCCATCCTCTTTAGAGTCCAAATGTGGCAGCCTATTACACAGGTGAAAATGTATTGTTACCAGGAATTCAAGCTCTTTTTGTATGGCTTGAGTCTGCAAGTACTGGTGGCTGATACTGTTTCTTTTTATTATTATTATTATCTTTTATTCCCCATGTGTTGTTTCCTTGCATTCTTGGCTTCTGTTGCCTAATTTCTAATGACCTGAGAGCACTGTCTAAGCAGTGTGTTTGCCCTAGTTAGAATGAAGTAGGAGTAACTCCATTTCCTGATGGTTTATCAGCAGCTATTAAGGTGCTCATGGACAAATTCAGCTTAAAGCATTTGCATCAGTTCTGGTTTTAGCAAGATTTAGGTACTTCCTGGTTAGATCTCTACTAAATTGTAGAAATCTGACTGTTTCAATGGAAACTAAAATGGGGAGGTAGAAAGAAACACGATGTTTATAGTATGAGTGGGAATAGTTACAGCTTAAAGTCAGTCGAGCAGTCCTTGTGAGGAGCAGACAGACATTGGTAGGTTATACTAAGGCTTTTTTGATTGTCTTGGAAATCAGCCAAGAAAGACTTTGTCAGGGAAGTATTCCATGTTCAGATTACATGGTAATAATTTTCTACTTTAATTTGTACTATTCCACTGCAACGTTTTCTGTTGCTGATGCTGTATTTAAGGAGAAATAATCATGGTTAAATATATTTCTAATATTTAATCTCCTCCTAATATTTCAATATTACTCAAAATATTGTGTAAATTACGTTCTAATTGTGTAATACATATGTTTTCCTAAGTCTCACACAGAGAAAACAGAAGTCATAAAAGGAATATCTCTCCGTCTTTGGAGATAAATACTGTCATTGGGTTGTGTGCAGTTGTCATCTGGAAGATGTTTATGGTCTTCCCACTTGGGATCTGCAGCTAGAGTGGTTTTTTTTTTGTTTTTTTTTTTTTTTTCTTTAAAACTAGGTGTGTGTTGGAGCTGGGTTGTGTGTGAGACTGAACTGTCAACTGAGGGGGCTCAAGTAACTTGCAGCTGTTACCTGTTCTAACTGATGGGGATAGCAAGCTGTATAATACCGCTTGAAAGGATGGAGTTGAAAGGCCTATTTCTCCACTGCAGGTGTAAACAAATCAGCTTGGTACCTTTGTTGTTGTCTCAGTGTGTGATGTGAAATAGGGAACACAAAACTGATCTTGGAAATGCAGGTGTCTTCTCTGTATGCTGGCAGTACAGTTACTACTCATGTTAAAAAGTCCGAGCTAGTTGAAAGAGACACAATAGAAGAAGCTAAGATTTCCGGTGGAGGATGTTTTCCTGCAATTATACGCCTCTGCTTTCTCATTGCTTTTCTGTTTTCTGCTAGTGCTTTGCTTATTTTTACTAAAAATGCTTCTTAAGGTTTGGCTCTGTCTGTCCCAAATTGTTTGTGAATCTAAAAGACATCCTGTGAACTGGACTGAGCAGAATTCAGTTGATTTTGAATCTTTTTTGGCTTTGCAGCAAAAAGTTGTGAATACCCAGTGTGGCTACGATGTCAGAAAGAAGGTAAGGTGCTGGGATCTTGCTGTCTGTCATGTTCTGTGCCTGCATAGGCAAACCTATAAAAATGGGGGAGTTGTTGATAGATGTGTCAGCTTAAAATTCTGTGAACTAATCATGCCACGAGCAGAGTGGGGTAGAAATTCTCCTTTGTTTAAAGGAAACTTGTACCTTGGGAGGGTGGGGGAAACAAGCGATGGAAAGGTGTGTTTCAAAAAGTGAGAGAACTTGCATTTCAATTACTAGTTTTAATAGTTTATCTGCTAATTCTAAAGTGTTCCAATAATAGGATTTGCAGGAAGATACTAACCTGAATGTCCAGCACTCTTTGATTTAATCTGGGCATACCTGTATTTCTGGAGTTGGTTAAAACATTACTGCATAAGTGAGAAATGATTAGTTTGATGGGATTGACTGATCTCCTAATAAAGCTGAGCAGAAAAGTAATATTCTTATTCTTTCTCTCTACATTCAGAGCAAGAATCAATGGGATGATCAGATTTTTGTCAAAGGATGTATTCTTGCTCTTGAAGCTTGGTTACCCCGGAATATCTACATTGTTGCAGGCGTCTTCATAGCTATCTCATTGCTCCAGGTTAGTTGGTTTTGCTACACTGCTTTGAAAAAAGTTTTGAGATACGGACCTGCTGAAGGTAAAGTAGTTATAGAGAGAAGGAAATATTTTGACACTGGATTGTTGAGTTTTTTGGGTTTTTTTTTAAGGTATGAGAGCATTATGGCAAAAATTAATTATAGGCATGAGGACTTAAAGTGGAAATGACTGATGCAAACTAATTCTGTTGAAATTATGTTCCTCAAAGCAATGAAGGTCATTATAAAAATACAATGCAGTTATAATCCATTTAGCATATGATTATTGTGATGAATTATTAACACTGAAAACTATAATGATTCCTATATAAAACGTGATATAATAATATTTCTTAGATTTCAGTGTGCTGTGAGGGAGGGGACATCTGATTATTTATTCCAGTAGGTCCGAACCACAGCCTTCTATCACAAATGTGAAATGACTAAAATACAGTTATGTCCTTCATGTTAAAGTTACCTCTCAGTTGGCTTTAAGTGGTGTATATCATGAATATATATATATCATGTACATCAAGAAGTTGAGAACAGAAGAGCAGGGAAACTGGTGAACATGCTGTAAATGTGATAGTAGCAGAACGAGGTGTAGTTGCTGTGGCTGATTTCTAGTACCTTGTCAGTGCTGATACATCAATGAAAAAGAATGGAAATACTCAGTAAAACATAGCAGATTACTTCTTTAAGGTGGATCCTGCTTTCATTGTGGCAGCTGTTTGCACCTACCCTTCTTTGATACAGTCCTGCTTCACTTCAGTGGGAAAACAAACTTGTAAATCTGCTACAGAATGCATTTCTCATTTAACTGAAAATAGTTGAGCATAGAGTGCTGGCAAAATACCTTTTCCCAGCTGTGGCAATCCTGCCCTCTGCTTGGTTTCTGATATTCTATCACCATCTAATGATGTTCTTCCATGGCTTTGAGTGATGCTGTCCCAAGAACACCACCTTCAGTTAGGAAAATGTTCAAGATATGAAGTCTGATCTTTGGGCAGTATGTTGACTGGCAATAACCCATGGTGGTGTTCTTATTTGTGTCCTGAGTCTCTGTGGAACTACTTTCACAGTCACCTCTGTTTTCAGATTGGGTCTTTCTTGTGCATTAAACCATTTCATAGTGGAACTGAGAGTTGGACATGACTACTTCTAAAACTAATTATTTTGGCTTTTCCAAAACTTCATTCCAGTTTGTTTGTTTAGTCTTATCCTAAGAAAGTTTCAGGAAATGTGCTGAGTTGTTAATTTATCTTCAATTTGTAAAGGAAGGCTTCCCTGAGAACTTGAGTGAATATTAAAATTTGAAATGTGTCTCAGAATAATCGGAGACTCTTCTCACTACTGTTTGTGACAAGAACTTTAATTCAGTACAGGTCATTCTGTTCATTCTGTATGTGTGTAAGAAAAATGATCAGAAAATTGACCGGATTATCCAAAATTGTGCAGTGAATGAAAATTCCCCGATTTGTAACTTTTGCAATAGGTAAGTGTGAGTGTTAGAAGATGCAAACTTGACTAAGTGGATTTCCTCCAGTTGCACAGCATCCAGAAGCTTATGATTTTGAGTTCTCCAGAAGTGTTACATGAAAGGATCTTTTTCTCATGAGTGTTTTCTTTTGCCAGATTCTGCTCCCTTTATTACTTTTTAGTAATAGCCATGCTTTGACAGATGATCTTGGCTAGGAAATGATAATCTGAATCTGGAGACACTTTATGAATGCATTTCTTTATTCACAGTAGTTGTGCTGACATCAGTACAGCGTAATAGGAGCACATAAGAAGTAGGTTTCCCCTTCTTGCAATAATGACTAATGGCAATTGGTTCTGATTTTTAGAAACATCTTGCAGACTGGTATATTACAAGTGTTTCATCTCACAAATGGTTTGGTTGTTTTTTGTCTTTTTAGATTTTTGGGATTTTCCTAGCCAGGACATTGATTTCTGATATTGAAGCTGTAAAGGCGGGTAATGCCTTCTGAATATACAAGCAGACACATGTTGCAAAAAAGTATAATTTGCCATTACTGGTCGACACCAAGGTGGAAGAAATGCACAGACCATGAAACACTCCTGTTATTAAAAGCCTTATGTGGATTTTATCCTGCTTGTGCATTTTGTTAGAAGCTGGTACAAAAATCATACCTGAACACACGCCTGTCTAACTTGTTTTTCTACTGAGACAACTCGGTGCACCAGTGTTGATCTCTGAGGAAGAAATGGAATTTCCCAAGACGTTGGCAGAACAAATTTTGAAGATTGTGGCAAGGAGATGTGAAACTGCTATAAACTTTCCTTGAAGGACTACCATGAAGCTTGTTCTGTGTTCACTCCCAAATGTCGTCAATCTCAGTGTAATCTTTTCAGAAGGTGTGCTGATTTCTTCAGAATCTTGAAGTTGTTTTAACTGCCACACTAGACTCATGCAGTCACTTTTTGGCAGGATACCCATCAACTGTAATTGTCACGGTATTGGAAATGGGGGGGGAAAAAAAAGTCACAAATTGTCTAGTTCTTTAATTGCTTTTCAGTTGTGCAGTAGGAGAGGTATTTCTGTTTGACTGGAAATATGTTAGATGTCTCAGGAGCAGGAGCTTGTGCTCAGCATCAGAGCTTGAGTAACCCGTGCTGTTTTGAAAACAAGCCTCTTATCAAGGGAAACAGGGGGAAGATCCATCTGTAGCATTATATGTTAGAAATCTCCATTTCAGGCAAGGGGCTGTGAATCCCTGATGCTGTTTCCTGTCTTGAAAAAAACAATGTAAATATTCTTTATTTATAGATGAAAAAACTCTTTTAAAATGCTTAACTTCTTATTGCTCAGTAATATCTTTAAAGAGAGCTGTCAGCAGTATTTTCAGAATGCAGCTTGTTTCAGTAGGTAGCAAGCATGCTATGCTAGCTGTTGATGGGGTTTGCCTTTCCTCTCCTTTCTGTCAACTGCTGTATTGATCTTCATAAGTCCTAACTGCTCATATCAGGACTGATGAAAACCCCATAAATCAGCACTGATCCCTGCTGAACTCTGTTTTTTAATGAGGAAATGCCCATTTAGTGAAAGATTAGAGTTGCTGAACTTTTAGATCTTCTGTAAAGCTATCGAATCATTCTGCTTGTATTCTGATACGTGGTTCAGATGCCAGTCACAACACGGTGAACCAGAATTTCTTCACAGTAATTTTCTGCATCAAACTGAACTACTACTGAAGTCCAATATTTTATTTTTGTTAGAAGAAAATTAATCTTCTTCCGATCTTTGCCTTTTGGGGGTTCAGTAGATGGATCTGTAGTCCAGTAAGAGTTTCAGTCTTCTCTAAAAGACTTTGGCATAGTATTTTTAGCTTTAACGTAAAATGTGTGACTGAAAAGTTTGTGGAAATAGCTGTAGCTGTCAGTTTTTACTGTGGGCCATATCACTATCATTGTTTACTGCTTCCAGCGACACCAAGTTTTTCAGGGAGAGCAGGCTTATTTACAGTGCCTAACATATAGTGTAAATTCTAGAAAAGTATATATTTTTATAATAATATTTTCCTACGTGTAGTCTGCCTGAAGGATTTAATACTTGTATTTCCAAAGTATATGGCTTGCTTAAGAAGCCAAACTTTTAAATATCAATTTCATGTCCTTTTTTTCTGTTACACATGATTAACGAACATTACACTGGTGAAAGCTGATCAACGGTAAGAGTCTTTGTGTCTGCATTGATTGTTCAGACATCCTTCTGGCTTTTAATCTGTGAAGCACTTCACAGACAATGCCGTACTTCTCGTGTGGACTTCAATTCAGCTTTCATAGTTCTTTTTCTGGCCAGTGATTGAGACAAAACAGGAAAAGGAAGCTTGTCTAAGGATGGCTGATTTCCTTACAGTAGCAGAGAACCGTCTGCTATTACTCATCTGAAAACCTGAAAGTAAAATTGCTCGAAGTGCACTGTGACTTTTAATTTTTTTTTTTTTCCGTTTATTTGTTTTGGTGGCATGGGTTTTTTTTGTGTGTGTGTTTTTGTTGTTGTTGTTTTGCTCTTGGTTGTTTTTTGGTTTTGTTTCTAATTTTTAGCTTTGATACACAAGGAAACAATAGCAGTAGATCACTGAGGGGAGAGCAAGAAGCATTTCTTCAATAGAGCCTTGAATTTGAGGCCTATATTACTTATCTGTTGAATCAAGTCCATTAGGAGCAGCCAAAAATTTACTGATGTTTCTGCTACTTTTCAAGCAGCAAGGCAGTGTCCATCAACCTTTGCTTTAAACTTTGGTGCTTGAAACTTTACAACACCTCACGAACCAACTTACTGTGTTAGCGTTATCTGTAATAATCCCATGTATGTAAAATTGGAGAAGGATGCTTTCTGTTTGTAACTTCTATTCATAAAACATTACATTGAAAATTCCCTTTGATGCTTGTTGACACAGCTTCTAATGCTCGGAAGCAATTTCAGCCGTGGGTGAAAGTCATCGTGTTGTCAAAGATATCTCTGGAGTTCATGTGCTGAAATCAGCTGCTGACAAGAGCCAGTGTCGTGGATCAGGATTCCAGCATCTGCAAGTCTTGCCAAATTGCCTGAAGACAAATGAGTACTTGTTTTCTTTTTGAAGTACTGTTTGTATGCAAAACAGAATTTAATTGAAGTGTTGTCTTTCCACAGTTTGTTCTAACTGGCTTCGGCCATATTAACACCAGCTTTGTATCAATTCTCCAGTTATTTGGAACTGTATTCAAGAAAGCAAGTTCAACCTATTTGAAGATCGTTAAATTCATGGAGTGATTTGTTTTCACTGTGGATAAACTTCTCTCTTCTTATCCAGTATCCCTTTTAAAACCCTGGGGCTGTAGCCTGGTTTACCCCGAGGCATTTTGAAGTGCACCCCCATGGGTGATATACATGGCTAGTATAATTTCAGACTTGGAATGGAAATGTTTTCTTACCACTTTCTACTTGGTTATATTTAGCACCTTCTCTATGGACCTGCTGTGACTTCACGGCTAAAGGTTTAGATTATGGTCTTAAAAGGTCTTGTTGGCAAAAGCATTTGGGTGTGAGCCTGCCTCTAAAGCCTCGAAGGAGAAGGAGTTCAATGATCTCGTAGAGAGGTTTGATAAATTGTTGATGTTGGGATTTCAGTGGTTGCGTTTGGAAGAATTCCACAAACACTACAATGGAAACAAGGTTTTTAATGAAGATGTCAAATGAGATCAGACTTGAATAACTAGACTGAGAAGGAAACTTTTCAGTGTGATCACTTTTATTTCTCAGAAATGAGCACAATTTATTTCTGTGAAGCAACATATTTATTTGTCAGTATGGTTGACAGTGCAACTGCCCTTTTGTTTCTATTGCTATACCTGCATTTGGATACTGTTTCCCTGTACGTGATGAGAAGGATGAATACAAGCACTGAAAAAAAGTGCAGTGACCAAAGGAGCTTCAGTCGCCTCCTGAGAACCTGAATATTTCTTCCTAAGGGGTCTTTAGTTTTGGTGACACTCACAAAGTGCCATGTGATAGACTTGTAACTCCAGTCTGTTGAGGTTGATATGACAATTGGCTTATGTGTAGAATTGTCTTGTTTTTTGTCTTCCCAATACAGCCTTTCCTCTTCCCCCTACCAACTGTGGGTTATCAGGCAGCTTGAATGTTATTTAGCCAGTGGAAGAGGAGAGGAGGTTCTATTTCCTTCTGAGATGGCTTTTCTGAGTGACACTTGGTGTGTGTGTATATATATATATATATATAGGGGTTTTTTCTCTCAAGCCTTAAGTTCGATTAAATAAAATTTAATGTTTTGTACTCCTGGAGTTTGAGTTCTAAGATTTGTTGCTTCCAGTCACTAGTATTTCCCTCTCTAAGGTTTAAACTGGCTACTGAGACTGCACTTTATGGGCAGCTGCAGAAATTGGAAAGCCCTGCTGGTGCTTGTGTGTATATGTTGCTGAAACTCATCCTGGGGACTTCTTTATTTATTTTTTCTTTTTCCTCCAGTCTGGGCTGCTGAATAATAGATAGCACTAGTGCTCTCCTCTCTCTTGTTAATGAAGAACCACGAACAAGTGAAGAGCTGCAGAATGGTCTAGAGAAATTATGAAATCTCTGGACATCTAAAAAGTTAAAACCGCTGTCGGCACTTTGCCATTATCCACAGCTAGGACTCTTGTGATTTACACAGTCTGTGGTTTTTCATGTCTGAGCAGCGTTCCTGAAACCACTCGTAAGAGTGGGGAAGCGAAGTGACTTCCAAGATGAAGATGAGGCTTGCAGAAATAGGTTTGCATCTACTTTTTTGACCATTTTAATGTTTCTTTAATGCATTCTAACCTGATTTTAGTTTTAATAAGGTCAGAATTATTTAACCAATAGATAAAGACTATATTCTAATAATGCGGTAGCAGGAATTAGATACTCTAGAATGCTACAGCTGGATCATTTCTGATAACGACTTCACTTGAACGTGGCTATTTGGCGTGGATATGAAGAGCTTGGAATAGATCACAGTGTGTCTCCTGCTAATGCCTGGTTTAGGCAGTATCCCAGACCTCACTCTGAAGTTGAGATTGTATGAGGCTATTTCTCATTTTCACACTGGAAATGTGTAGGCTGCCCCTGTCGCTCTGTGCTTTTAAGGTAGAGGAAACTGCACATTGTTTAGCTCTTGGTTTTCTTTTGCTCTGCTCTATGGTCAAAATATGCTTGTGTGTTACTTAACCAAGTGACTTGCCTGGGATGGTTTAATGAAATTCCCTTTCTTGAGAGTACTTCTGAAAGTGACATTTGATGGTGAATGTAGTAGGCTAAATATTGTTAACAAGTTCTGCAAGTGGGGAAGCTTTTGCAGGAGCAAAGTTGTAATGTATGTTTGCAGACATAAGCCAGTTACGCTCAAATTGTTTGAGAACAGGAGGCCTTGTTGACTTTCAAATGTTTCCTGCTTTATAAAAATTTTATTAAGGTTGGTACTCTCTATTTTTGTCTCAATAACTTTTAGTGCTGGCTAAAATAAAGTCGTTGTTCCGTAGCTCCTTGCTATCTACCACTATAGGGTTTTGAATTTGAGCTCCTAGGTCTTGGCAATGTGACTCTGCAACATGTTTGGAACTGCTTCAAAATATTCCCGTAAGAACAAGTTGTGCAATAGATCCCATTACCTTTTTATTAAAAAAAAAAAGAAAAAAGAAAAAAAAAATTATCACTTAAAAATAAGAAAGGCTTCTGTACAGAAATGTTCAGAGATATTTGTCTAACTACAATTTTCCATTTCTTTTACTGGAGATAATTTAACAAAATGCGAACTGCCTCCAAATCTTCACATGAACCTATTTGTAATTTCTAACTATCTTTAATTTTATATCTTGTCCAAGCACTGTACGGGCTCTGACTGCAGTTTGTTGCAGACTTGGCTTCTACTGAGTCTTGCTCCGGGTTACAATAGCTGCAGCGCGGAAATCAGCACAAGGCCATGACCTCAGATTATTTAGGAAAACAGTTTGTGGCAGTAGCAGGTGAAAACTCAAGAGGTGAGCTTTAAAAATGGAAATTGGTGGGTGAGTTGGTTTAAAGGTACAGTTCTGGTTTGGTTTTAACGTGTTCATTTAAAACTGAACGCTGAACTGGGCTCCCGGGTTGTTTCACAGTGTGCAGTGGTTGAATGGGTACCAGCTAGCCCTTTGCATTGTTTAAGCTACAGCTCTCAGGTAATCTAAACCCCCATTGTTTCAGGCTGCGTGATACAAGCTTGACATTTTTGTAATGATTTTAAAGTCCCATTGATAAAATAAAAAGTTGCAAGTGGTATCTTGATCTGACAAAACCAAACAGCTTAAAAATGTCTTGCAGAAGTGGTGAGCGCCTGATGCTTCTCATGTGGTGTGTTTCCAAGACCTCTTCCTTGAGAGGCCTTAGGCGTGTTAGCAGCTCAGTGGAGAGCAACAGTGAAGCGAGTATCTGTAGGCCAAATAGATGAGAAAATGAATTGTGGGTTGTAGTGTTTGTTTTGGTTTGGTTTTTTAATTTACTTTATTTTTTTGTATGTGCAGCTTTACTAAATCCTAGGCACAGCTCCTGCTTTTAATGTCAGTTACGTGGCAGCATGACAATGCAAGGTGGGGCTGGTATTGCTGGCATTTTATTGCATTTGCCTTGGCAGCAGTGCAGAGTTGCTGTGGGGAAGAAGGGAGGCTACTGGGGTGTCTCTCCTCTCAAAGCCTGTAATGTTGTGACAGCTTCCTTGACCACATTTGCGTTGCTGTGACTGCAGAGTTCTTCGAGGGTTTCTTTAATCTTGTCCTCTTCTATTTCTTGTCTCAGATCACCTGAATGGGAGATGAAATGCTGACTTTGATGTGCCGTGGCATAGCGGCTCACAACAATTATTATCAGCTTGAAAATGAGCTGCTTTAATTTAAATAAACTTTTAAATAAAATTCTCTCAGTAGATACTCTTCCAGCCATTGAAAGTATTGAACATGTTAAGATTTTTTTTTCCCCTGTTTGATTTCCAAGAACTGATTGAACAGCAGTAAAACACTTGGAAAATACAATACAGGAGAAGTTCCAGCATTTTTTTTTGCCTGTATGTTTTTTGTTAGCTTTTCATATTAGCGAGACTCAAGTTAAGTCTTAGTGTTGCAATTAGTCTATAAAGTGCTAAGTACAGGCACCTCTGGAAAAAAGTCTTAACAGACCACATCTGCTGTGCCAATACTCAGTAGCAGCACTGAAGGATGCTAATGCTTATCCATATGCCAGTATCTCTGGTTACGGGGGAAAAAGACTATACTGTAAAATCCAGCTTGTCCGCTAATATGCAGTGGCTCCAAGATTTGAAAGGCAACTCCTTTTGGGTCAGACTCTTGCCTAAGCACAATTATTCACAGCTTACATGATTTATGTATTAAGATGTGAGAAACTGGCATGAGTTCTTTGGACTACTGGTTTCAAGGTGGTTGTTTTCATTTAGTGCCACACATTGGTCTGATCTTGCTGGAGGCATTTTAAGTCTTTCCTAACTGTGGGGTGAGAGAAACTGAAACCATATCTTTCACGTGTTTTAGTAAAAGTTGCTGTGCCAAGGCAGCATTGCTAGAATTGCTGTTTTATCTCAGCTTTCTGGTTTGCATACAGCATAGGCAGAACAAATGTATGCTTGCCTGCAGGTGGTACAAGCTCTATTTCTTTGAACACAAAAATGCTGTGGTGCATATAGGACCTGGGACAGCCAGACAATTGTGCATAGTGATTTTGGACAAAAATGCCTTTATTACAAGGCTACTTGTACTTTCTACTTCAGAATTTGATTATGCCACTGACTCACTGGAATAAAGCCTTTCTTTCTTTATGCAACTGATAGTTTAGTCACATTTTTCATAAGGAAAGAAGCTACTTGACCAGGATTTTTGCTGATCAACAAAGAATGAGCCTCTGTAATATCCTTTAATACTCGCAGACTGGCAACGTTGCATGTAGCCCATTTCAGTAACAGAAAACACTTGTATTTTCATTAAAAATATCCATCCTTTCATCAGACAACTTAAGATGAAGTTACCTGAATTAAGAAGACTGCACAGAAGACCCATCGAATTATATTTCACCTCAGGACTTGTATTATCATCTTGGAGAAGCTTGTGTAAGCTTTGAACTAGTTGTGATTCCTTAAAAGATTCTTCAAGGGTTTCTGAAAAATAAGTAAACAAATAACTGAGTTGTTATCTGAAAAGAAGCTAGAAAGTGACCATGCTTGCTGCTTTTCAAAATAAAATTCCTGACAGGCTTCATCTCGAAGTGTCAATACAGGGATGTCTTGGGCATCTGTTTTCTGAACAGGAGAATGTCTGTAGGATTTTCTGTATAGTGTTTCTTCACAGGCCATATCCTGGAAGACAGAACCTATATACTATAGATTATAGGAAATAAGCTCATAATATCTGAAAATTTGCAGTGATCCCTGCTAGAAATGCTAATTTGTGCTAGTTGAGTTTGAGAGCCTTAATTGTGGACTAAGCAGTAAAATGGGCTTTTTACTGTCTTGCTTCTTGGTATAGGAAATTCTGAATTTCAAGTTGACTCTTTATTTTCAATTTATCTGCTGATGTAGGTTTCTGTGGTGACTATCTTTGTTGTAATAGAGACCCATTTTTCAAATATAATCAAATATGTCATACAGGAAAAACCTGAAAATGATTACCCTCCAAATCTTTGAAAATTAGCTCAGCAAAAGTAGTTAGAACCTTTACAGTTTTCTTGTTTCATTTGCAGCCTCTACAGTACTTTTTTTGTCTGTGCTTCTGCTTTATTCTCTCAGGCATTCAGATGTCTGTATTCTGAAGATTATTTTCTCTATAGTCTTCATTGACCGTTCAGGTCCATAATTTGTCCTTAATTTTGTCTTCATTTAGACTTTTCTAATCTTTTTCTCTAGTTATCTTCACCTTTACTTTCCTTCTGGGTTTTGGGGTTTGGTGTGTGTGTTTTGGTTTGTTGTTTTTTTTTTTTTGGGGGGGTGGTTTTGTTGGTTTTTTGGTTTTTTTTTTTGGTTGGTTTTTTGTTTGGTTGTTTTGGTGGTTTTGTTTTTGTTTTGTTTTGATATGTTTTGATATGTTTTGTTTTTCCCTTATATGTTCTTATTCCTCATTTTACTACAAAAACAATTCTGTCAAAGTTAAGATATTGTTTTCCTTTAAAAAAAAATTTTAATAAAATCACTGTTTATGAGTTACCTATTCTACCCCAGTGCTTACAACTTGGGTTTCACACATAATGTTACATCACAGTTCAGAAGGCTGTGAAACCACCAAAGTGCTATCACCAGTTTGAATAGGACATTACACTATCAGTTCCTGTCCTGGTAAATAAAATTACAGAAGAAAGGCTTATTGTAATATCTGACCATACCAAATCCTGCAAATATTTAATAAGAACACTAACAGAGATACACTTAAACTGAGGGTCAAGTGTAGGTGTGTGTAACAGCACTTATTTTCTTGATTCCACACCTTTATTTGAAGACATAGGTTGTCTGAGAGGTATTATTTAAACCTATTGCCTACTTCTCAAAAGATTGTTCACTCTTAGCAGTATGTTCCAGCTCCTCCTCCTCCTCAGCATTGTGTAGACTTTCTTTTCTGTCTTTACTCTGCAGGTAGTGACATTACAATGTGTAAAGTGTACATCTACCAGGCACCTACAGGTCTGAAACTCCAACATGTAGGAAATGTAGCATTTCACACATGCTCTACTTCATACAGATGTATGTTATCCAATAGAGAACAAAGCTCCTTAAGGCAATGTAGAGGAGTGGCTGAAAGGAAGTGAGCAGTCCTCAAGACAGCATGTCAAGTTCTCATTTAGAAAAAGACTGCTCCTTGTAAATGGAATTTACAGTTTGTTTGGGAGCCAGTTAGCTCCTAAATATATATATATATACACACATCATGTGTACATATATACATGCATGCATACAAACATTCTAGGCTTAAATGATTATGTAATAAATCTGAGTAAAGATTAAAATCCAGTATGGGAGCACTGAGATATTTTATTAAAGGCATGTATACATGAAAGCAATTAATTTCTGGGTGCACATCTTAAGTACTGCACCCTTGGACTCTGTAACTGCACCTTCTTCAAGTTTAAAATGTCCACAGCCAAAAAAATATGTATTAAATAAAACCTGGACAGATGGAAATAAATAAAAAAAAGACAGTGACAGGTCAATGCATCATGATGGATGTTTTCTCCTTGCATGCTTGAAGTTATAGTTTGCAAGCTGTTTGAAGGTCTTGTGAATACCTACCAGCACTAGCCTGAACAGGGAAAAAGGAGGAAAGATGAACAGATGGCAACATCTTAATTTGTGGATTAAAGATACATTTAGTGCCAAAAGGGAATTACTATTGTTTAAAATGCAAAGCTTTCTATTTATTCTTCTTTAACTCCAGGCTTCTGGCTGTACAATTTCTGACACTCATATTGTGCTTAGAAGTGCTCCTGTTTTGAATCTTAAGGGGGTTTATTTATTTATGTTAATATATTATTGTAGCACTACAAATAAATTTGAAGAACTATCGAACAGATAGAATGCATAGTGCTGCATTAACCATGGACTTCAAAGTTCAAGGACTCTCAGAAAAAAAGGCCTGACAATATTGCTTACCTTTTCACTGGATCCATCAAAGTAAAATAGATGAAGTTAGCACAACTATATACATTTGCAAAAGTGAATCCAACAGATTTCTCTTAATACAGGATTTTTACCAGCTGCATTGCATGAGAAAATTCTGTAGCATATTTGCAATATGTAATAAGTTATAAAGGATAGCAGAGCTGTTAAAAAGTTGTATACAAGATGCAATGTCTGTATACAGGGCTTTTAGATTTTTTTACATTCAAATTCTACTATTTTAGGTTAAAATTATGTGTCATATACAGGATATTACACTACAAGTAAAGAGCCAGGTTTTACACTTCACACCTTCAAGACAGCCTATTGAAATAAGAAAAAAATCTTGTGTTTTAATAGTTCATTGGAATCATATTTTGTTTTAACCTGTGTATCTTCAGGGAATAAGAATGTATGTTTACAAATATGCTAGATCAGATCTTGTCCAATCTATTATTTAGTCCAGTCTATTATTATTATTCAGGGAAAGTTTATGCTTCAATTGCATGTGTAGTTGACTAAACCCTGGATTTTTATAGGCCCCATCTGGACTTTAAAGGTTCTTTGGGCATCTATCATACCAACAGAGCAAAGTCAAATGCTTGATGCATTTGGTTTTGGTTTTTGCAGGAAGTTCACTAGGAGAACTATTTATGTTAGCAGGAATCCTGGAAATTGTACCCTTGAGTTCACTATGTAAAATGTAAGACACCTAATTACACTTTTAGGAAAGGCAGCATCTGAGTCACAGGATTTTAAACCAAATCTTAAAATGTTTTCTAGAACAGTGTAATCTGTGGTATACCAGATATTTAATATGAAAATAAAACAAGAGTTACTCATTTTGAGAAAGCTACTGAGAGGTTTAATCTCCAGTGTAGGCTCTGGAACCAGTGAAAGCCTCTTTTTAAAGCAGCTGCCTGCTTTAAAAATGCCTGGTTTTATTTATGTCTGTGTAGATTAGGACACCTCTATCCTACCGTCCTGTATGGTGGAAGTTTCTTTCTTTAAGAGCCTTCCATCCCAGGGAGATATCAAGCAATCAGCAATTTCCCACGACAAGCAGAGGGATCAAAAAGTGTTGCAACTTTTCTGTAGCACGAAGAAATGCACATGGCTGTTCCTGTCACATTTTATTCATTTAGAGAGACTATCCTTCATTTTAGCTTAGTCTTAAAGCACTTCCAAAATCTCCCACTGCTCTGATGAGGTATTGTACTGTGTTTTAGTGAGTCATTAGGAAACGGCTAACTAACAGTGGTTTTAAATATGCAATCACTCAGGCTGGTGTAGGTTGGCTGCCTGTGGTGTCACACAGTGCAATGCTGTGGGCAGGTGACCTTGGGGAAAGGAGGGGACAGAGGGACCCAGGGAGGCAGGCAGGAGGGAGATGCTCCAGCAGCTGGGCAGGCACGCTGCAGCTGGGAAGCACTAGTCCCGTCTCCTCAGCGGTGCACATTTCTCCCAGCACGTTACACAGATTATCCCAAGCAGCCATCCATCAGAGGACAGAGGGGATACACATACCTCAAATATTTACGGTCCCTGCACTTTGAGAATGAGACAGTTCGTTCAGATCTGTGAAGTTCACATCTGTGAACCGCCACTTTTAAAACATCAAAATAAACCATCTGGCTGCACAACTGTTTCTAATTATTTCCCTGCCTAGACTGTAAACTTCAGGGTTTGGCACCGGCCTCCCTCCCAGAGTGCTGCCCAAATCCCGCTCCCAGGCAGCTAATCAGAGCCACTGCAGCACAGAGGGAGCAGCCCTGGAGCTGGGTTTGTCCAGCTCACGGCTCTCCACACACCCGGTGGGTCTATCCAGCCGTCTGTCCGCCTGTCCACCTGCAGGAGTTCTCCATTTGTGACGTAACTCACACCATGTACGCACAGGGTCTGTCGGGGCTGGTGGTACTGCTGCTGGTCACCCTCCTGCCGGCCAGTCACCCTGAGCTGCCAGCTGGCCCCCTGGCCCCACGGTAAGTGTGGCTTTGAAGCCTCCCGGGCGGGTTGTGACTGATTTACAAGAAGTCAGGAGTGTGGAGTCTGGGGTTGCAGAGGGAGCAGTGGAGTGGTGTGAGAGCTCTTCTGCCTGCTTAAGAGTGTAACTGAGGGAAGTGCTCTGGGTCACTGAGAACCCAAAGAGGTGTTGTGCAAACTGTAGGGGTTTCTTGCAGTGATGTATGCCATGCCTGAGATGAAGACTTGTAAAGCAGTGAAGGGGGAAGGCCTGGATAATGATGACTTTACACCCAAACCTCTTAAGTTCTGCTGCCTGAGGGGAGCGGGCGCCTCACCACAACCTGGGTGTTCCAGCTCTTTGGTGCAGCACCAGGTACCCTTTGCTCTTTGTATCCACCAGGGCCAGCTCCTTCTCGCTCTGAGAGCCAGCAGCTCCTTCGCTCCAGAGCCTGCAAATGGTAGTGTCTGAGAACTGCAGGTACCAGTCATCTGAATCCTCAGTATTCCCTGCTATTGTGAACACCTTTTTATGGCTTGGTTCTTTTTTTCTACAATCTATCTCCTGGTGAGGCAACATGTGATTTTCCCTGTGTCCATCCTGAGAGTCGTGATCTCTGTGTGCTCCAGTGCATGGTACAATTGCATGGTGGAGCTGCAAATCTTCAGCTATCATCTGGATTCTGCTGACTTTACTAAACCCACAGCCACAGACCACACTATTACATGGAAAGCAGTGAATACTTTGATTTCCTTTTCCAATGAAAGCATATATCTGACAACCAGAAGGATTATACTTTGGCAAATGTATTTTATTAGAATCAACCATAGTTTTGTGTTTTGGTATCATATATTTATGCTATGATGCCTAGATGTTTGGATATAAACATCTTTTCCAAATCTTTTGGAATAATTCAGATCAAAATGTTTCATGATAATTTATACATATATATGCATGTATACCAGATATGCATAATGAAAAAGAAGATAAACCTAATGCAGTTAACAGGGTGAGTAAAATACAATACAAGCATTCCTGCACGTAGCAATATGATTTCTGGTGAAAGAGAAAAAAACTGGGTGGTTTGAGGCAAGTAATAATTTACAAAATATCTAAAATACTGTCATTAAAACATTCTGGGGACCATCTTAAGCCGTAACAGGAGGGTGGTTTCTCATGAGCTAGGCTCTTATTGGCTTGGAGCTGCAGCCCCTGTCTTTGACCACAGCTTGCTCTGTTTGCTGTCCTCTGCAGGAGTGGTTCAAGTAGTCCTTCTTTGTGCCGTCTGTCCCGGACTGAGTCAGAGCTCAGGTGCCGCGTCCCAGGGGGGAGGCTGTGCAGTGGCAGAGGCAGATGTGAGTGTGGGATCTGCATCTGTCAAGTAACCGAGCCTGGCAAATACTATGGTCCACTCTGTGAGTGCCATGACTGGGTGTGTGAAATCTATGATGGGAAGATCTGCGCAGGTAAGAAAGCCACTATTGTGACAAAAGCTTAGAAAAATTGAGATTATGTATTATAACCAGAAAAACCCAGCACACTGATACAGTAGAGATACAGTTATGTATGTGTCCCTGAACCATGACTCTAAGCAGGACTGTGGGCACATTGAAGGATTTCACCAGATTAAAGGCTACAAGTCAAAAGCACTCTCTGCCATAAACTGACACTGCCCAGAGTGAGCTTCATCTGCAGCAAGGGCAAAAGCAGGAGTTGCTTTGGGTTGGAAGTTTTGCAAACTGTGTTTTGAATCTAATACAGGAGAAGATATTGCTTGTGTTTTTCATATAATATTGCTGTGTTTCAACTGCTTGCCTAATGACAGCATACAGTATCTACCAATAACTATCTCTGAACAATCAGTTTTTGTCCTGTAAGTATTTTTTTCTCTTCTACTATGAGGAAGAAGGTTTGTTGTAACAGGTACCATACTGAGAGTGTATACATATGAAAACTCTGTTTTTCTCTAAGTAATGATAATGCTTTCCAACTAGAGACTTTAAACAATGTAATTACATTGTGCTTTCAGACATTTCCCCACTGACACTGTATTCTTTAATGACAGATGAAATAACGAACATTTCTGTCACAGAATATAGTCCCTGCCAGTTGTTGGAACACATCACTTGGTTTGCACCAAAACATTATCACTCTTTCATCTTTCCAGCTGTCTTAAGTTTCTGAGCTATTTTGGTCAGATTTTGGACTTTTTTTTTTTTTTTTTTTTTCTTTTAGCAGCTTAGAACAGGATTTTAGAAAAAAGAAGGGAAAAGAAATGCCATCACATTCCTAAGGGGATTCATCCTGGAGCTTGATAAAAGTGGCCAGAAGGACACTTCATTTCTAGCATCCCTTCTTCAACAGCTTTACCAGATTCACACAAACGTGTCATCTTTTCAGGCCAAAACATGCAATTAGGTCAATGGGAGTGTTACAGGAATTCTTCTAGTACGAGGATAACACAAATGCATTCCAGCAGTGGGTTTGGCAAATTTTATAGGAAAAAAGAGCAACTTATTTTAGCAACAAAGTATCTAAGAAGTCCAATAATAACATTAAAAGATCAAGGATTGAATTATGGGAAAAATATTTACATTTGGCACCTTTGACTTTCGAGTTCTGTGGAGAAACTGATTTATAGATTCTCTGTTCAGCAGTGTTAAGTCCTTTTACATATGAAATATTGGGGGTCCGACAATCACTTCAGTGCTTTCCTGTCCCAAATGTGAATTTTCTTCCTGGTGTGATTGGTGTGATTTCAATATGCTTGCTGTTATTGCTGTGGTTGTTGTTAAAAAGAAACTGAAAGCTCCTTCAATTTTAATATTCTGCTACAAATTGCACTATTATGTTCCTGTTAATGTCCTGAGCAGTGGCTGCAAGTTTTGTCAGTGCTTTGGTGGAAAGGAGTGCTGACAGGATAAACAAACCCAAGAGATTTCTAACAATAGTTAGCTTTTGTGTAGCACTTCATGCAGCAGTTCAAAGATGTGAATGTTAAGTAATTACATGCTTTTAAAAAACATATTTTGGTAGTTGTCACCCTTTGTAGGTGGAGTATGGAAGAAGCCACATTACCACAGAGATGTCAAATAATTTAAATTCACTCTTCTGACAAAAAAAGTAGTAAATATTTCAATGCAAGTCATGAGGAGGGAAACAGCTGTGAAAGGCCTATGGGTTTTGCTTCTCTGGTATTTTTTTGAGAAAGTACTAAACATCCATCTGACTTTGTTGGAGTACAGGTCTGCCCAGTACTGCAGAAGTACCCAGGACACACCTGGGTAATTCCTTCAGGGCTGGGACATGGGGTCTGAATCTGGGTGGTGAAACTTCTCCTTTTGGGCTGGGCTTACTGCCCTCCTCAATTTTTCTCCATGTTTTCAGTAACTTAACTTTAAGTTGTGTGTATATGGGAAGAAAAGAATACAGAAAAGATGGTCAGATTTGGTATAACTGGCAGGAGTCTGGACCTTGTGTTCCATGAATAACATCTTCTCCCCAACTATTCAGTGAACCTCATCTTCAACTGTTTCTTAACATTACACCACCAAGCTGATTTCCTATGGGTGACATACTTTCCATTTTTCAGCAAATTTTTTTGACTCAAAGATGTGTTGGTCTCACACCAGTTTTCTTCCTTGACTCTTTTTCTCATGCTGTTTGTTGGAAGCACAAAACAATTGAAACTGCAGAGCTCAACACAGCTGATAAACATCTGTTGACTGGGACAGACATAGAGACTGGGTGAAGATCCAGTGGTCTGTGTTCTCATGGCACCAAAGAGGAGTGGGGAATGCAGTGAAGGCTTCTTATCCCATTCTCAGGCATATCACAGCAGTTACCTGCTTCTTGCAGAAGCTACCAAGGAAGTCATAAATGTTTTGTGCCACTGCTAAATGCTGACCACCAGGAACAACAGCTTGTCCATAGTCCCACTCATACACTTCGCTCAATAGTAGTGAGCAAGGTATAAATATTATCCATATTTTGGACCTAATTTGAGGCACAAGTATTCGACACCAAGTCATAGGGACAGATTGACAGGTTTGTTCTGCTCACCCTCCCTAGAAGGGATGCCTTTTGGTAAGACTTGCAGCCTTGGCTACACCAAATGGTTTTCCCCAGGATATTCTAATTGTGATTACAGTTGTGTGGTTTTGAGCTATATAGGGATTCTGCAGCTCCGTGCATTTATCACTGGCAGTCTTAAAGAATCTGTGCATGTTGCAAGTGTAAATAAACCATACTATTCGTGCATCCAACTGCTGCTTGTGAATGCAACCGGACCTGCAGCAGACAGGATGTTTGTGCATCTGGTGTCGGACCTATAGCCACAAACAATTAAATTGGCATATCAGTTAAGAGGTAAGTCCAGCCACCCCCAATCCCTCTAATCTCTGAGAACCAGCCTTTTTTATCTGCCTGCCCTATCATAAGGTTTAAAGAACAGCAGTCCCAATACTGTCATTCTCTTTGCAATGCTGGTGACATATTTATTTAGTCCTTTGCTGCTGATCTTCAAGGAGATGAGCTAAAAGGAGGAAGACAGAATCAAACACTGAATCAAAACCCCAAAGCATTTATCCTTCATTCAGAGCAGACAACATATTTGTTGCTGTTTATTTGCAAGTAGTAGTTCTGACCTCAGACACTTTGATATTGCCTCGAACTTTCTTAATATAAGTGGAGCCTGTGCTGTGTGCAAAGGAAAGTTGAATGTGGCAATAATTCCTATCGTATTGCTGCTTAATGCCTATTTTTATGTGGTTTTGCAGTATAGAGGAATTTTAGTGCTTTGGTTTATTGTTTGGGTTGGGGTTTTTAATTTTTTTCAGTTAATCTTTTTAATGTACCTGTGATTACTAAAGATAGAAAAAGTATACTAAGTACAAACTTCCATGGCCAGCTGGAGTGGGAACAAGATAGGTATTCATAGAGAACAGAGCATGGAAATTGCCAGCTGAGACAGGAGACAGTATGATTGCACTGCTCAGAGTTGGTGACATCAAGGGACAGATAAGATTAGGTGGCAGCATAGAGAACAACATATGAAGAAGGTTCCTCTTTGCTCAGAACTATAGTAATTGCCTTTATTTTTCCATAGTTTACAAAAAAAGTTTTCTTCCAGACTGAAATACCTTTTACACTTGCAAAATAATAGTGGCTCTACATGATGCACCACTGTCATAAGCAATTGCTGGGTAACTTTTCTTGCCACTGTTCCGGCCAGTGAAAGATTTTCCCATTTCTTTCTCCAAAGCTGTAGTTGCTCTAAGTGCTGTACCTATTTTAAGATTAGTTCAGCAATGTAATGGCAGTGTTAGTCATAGATTTTCACAGACAGAAGTGTTACCATAGTTATGTGAAGGATGGAAAGATATCAGTGCCATTATTTTCCACTCTGTAAGGATTTAAACTATGCAGAGAACACAAGTGAAAAATTAAATTGACAAGGATTGGATGTAGAAATACAAGATATAAGACAAATTAAAGTATTGATGTAATGTGTAGCTATACATCTGTGTGAATTCATTGGATATGTGGCCCTATATATCAGTTCAAGAGAGTTGGGAAATGGAGAGCAGAATTTTGAGCTGAGGACTGCTTTTTGCACAAAAGCTGAATAGTGTTTTTGAGCAGAGCTATCTTACTCGAGTTGCAGATGCACTAACAACCACCCCTTTGTATTCATTCTGAAGGGAGATCTGACATGCTGATTTTTCATTGAGCAGCATTTCTTGCTGCAAGTGTGAAGAAAAGCCAGTCTATGACCTGCACTGATTGCCATTTGATCTGAAGTGAAATTCAAAAGCCTGGATTTTGAGACTAGGTGTAAGCCTCTTCTCTGACAGAGGCCACATTTCCAAAGATTCAGCTGTAGCACAACTGGTCACTGGAGACACAGTCTCCTAAAAAGACCAAGTTAAAAATAGGTCAGGAGGCTACTAATGAAAATTGAGGTTGCAGTCCTTCTTTTGACCTAGTTTGCTTTAGTTTGGATTTCAGAACTTGGCATAAGTGAGATTTCCTCCTGGAGCAGGAGTTTGTAGGTGTGACAAGAGTGTACATATTCATCTCAAAACAGGTACCCCAGTTACTAGTAGAAGTGACATGGTGATAGCATAGACCTCATTGCAGGCTCATTGCCTTGCTAAGTGTACAGGGTCCCATCTGACTTACAAAGCACAAGCTAGATGTGTATTATTCTCATATTTATGCTGTTTATCTAGGTAAACTCAAGCAGTTTTTGCTACATCTACAATTGTCATAGTTCCAAATGCAGCATGTACATTCATAGCAGTGGTGACTAAGGCATGAAGAGGCAGCCCAGAGTCACTGTGACAGAAATTACCAGAAGGGAGGCATTTTTAAAATACCTTATTAAACAGTTGGTGGCTAAACGTCTAGCCCTCATTTGGAGCACCTTTAGTCTGTTGTCCATTTCAAACTAAAGTACTCATCTGCAGATGTTACTCATGGAGAATATGTGATGTTAAAAACTAAAAGTGAGTACACTGGGCATGTGGAAGGAGAGGATTTTTGCATCACCTGTCAGAGCTGGAATGCAGTCCCTCTGGCCATCACCAACAGCAAAGTGGTGGGGAGTAGCACATCTTTCATCTTTTGCCCTACTTTAGACTAGGGTGACAAGCTTATCTGTTGCAGAGAAAAATCAAACTTTCTTGCAAGCTTTGACAATGTAAATAAGTGTTCTGAAGTGGGTTTGCATTTTTGTGCTATTCACAGACTGATAATCAACTGAATTCTTTATTTATTTGAAATCATGCCTGTTATGACAAAAAGCTTTCACAAACTGAGCCCCTTTATGACACTTGTGTTTCACTGTCATCAATACAGAAAAGATGTGGATGATAGAAAATAGATGTACCTAATATTACAGAAAAGTGTATTAATGATCTTACCTGCTTCATCAGTGGATGGGTTTCAGTACGTGTTCTTATGACAGTCTTTGTCAGACAAACTGACTGTCTTGGTAAGATTTTCTGTGCTTATTTAAATTCTTTTTTTGAGAGCTAGTCCTATAAAGAGCTTCAAACCATCCATCACCTTCTGCCACTGGACTGTAGACCTTTCAGTTTAGGTGTTCCTGGGTAATTTGCCTGGACAAGGAACATGTCACTGTTTAAAAAAATTTCCATGAGCTTTTTTAGGAAGAAAGAACACATGGCTAGTGCTGTCCCAGGATAAAAAAAAAAAAAAAAAGGCAATTCAGGCCTAAAAAGGACTGGTGCTTTGTTTCCATGCAAAGGAAGATCCAGAGTATGTATGTCATATTGGGACTTACTGCTGTGTTAACTGAAGCAGATGGTGGTGGAGGGAGGCCACCTTACTTTGTGTTGTACCACAGCTGCATTGCTGGAGTCAGATTTCCTGTGGAGCTGGAAGAGCTATGAAGAACAAGGCAAAGGTGAATTATTTGAAGGAGGAATTATTTGATTTGGAATTATTTGAAGATTTGTTTTTTTATATTTTTATTATTTCTTTGATGTTTTTACTTTTCTCTAGAAAGAGAGGATTTTTTTTTGGCCATTACAAGCCTTGCTAATAGCAACAATTCTAGATCAAAAAGACACATATCCAGACCCAGTGAGGTACGTTTTCCTCCACTCCTGCTGTTCCTTGTCTGAGTACGTAATGAAAAAATATTCTTCTTTTAAACAGTATTTTAAAAGGTTATTTAAAAGATTCATTCCCTAGTGATGGAGTGAGTCTTCATTTGTGGAGAGGGGTTTGTGAATTGGTATGTAGGGAGTGGGCTGGAGCACCAACGCAAGCAGTTACGTATCAGATTCTCATATGGAGAGGAATAAACACTGAAGAATGTTTTATTGTGGTTGCACCTGTCCCCTTTCTTGTAAAAGTGCTTACATTCCTAACACTCCTAAGACCTCCTTTGCCCTTCTGCCTGTCCACCTGAGTAGCAGCAGTCTAATCTGGGGCATTTTTTTGCCAGTGGCTAGAGAGTGGCAGTCAGAGTCTTTGGACACATATCCGGGGCATTTTATGGGGAAAGTGATGGGAAGTGCCAGCTCTGACATTGTCAGGAGTGGACAGAGTAATAACTTTGTGATTTGGAATATGTTACGGCCAAAAGCTGTTACCTTGTCAGCAGCATGAAGCAGCAGATGTGTCTGCAGCACCTGGACGCAGTATTGCATTCTTGGGGGCGATGCAGGGGAAGGGACGAGGCATGACTGGGCTGTGGGAGAATCCTCCTGTGCCCCAAACAGTCCACCTACTTCAGTCATGCTTTTTTCAGTTTTCCATCTCGAGCAACTCCAGTTCAGTCTTTTAAACCAGGTGGTGTGAGGCATTTTAAATACTGGGGACATCAGCTTTCACGATCCACAGTTAGAGGCTACCGAATGCAAAAATAGCTCTTTTTAAGTAACTTTCCTGGTTTGCATGTAATTTCCTATCTAATTAAAATAAAGTATTAAAGTTATTTAAATCTGGAATTTGCATGTTAGGAAATGCTAAATCTGACTCTCTACCTCTAATGAAGAGTCCTGTGCATTTGCACCATGATACATCGTTTAATTTTGTATTCATATGGTTTTATCCAGAGTGTCAGTCTTCAATGACAGAAGGGAAACTGTTGCTTCCTCATGGTTTCACTTACAAACTTGGTAACATATTTAAAGCAAGATATTACTGTGAATCATTTACATTAGTCCATTCTTTTGTCTGAAATGTGGGGAACACATATGACAAAGCAGGTTGTTGTCATGTAACACAGGTTTCTTCATGCCCTATTTCCTCACTGCAAGTGTTTTTAAGATATGTTTTTGCAGAAAGTAACTGGATATTTTCTAAACTCAATGGTCCAAGCTGTTTGAGCCAGAAGCCAGAAGCCTCTCTTCTTAAGGAAACCCATTTCCTTTTTAGTTCCTGAAACATCCAGACTCATTTCTTGTCTGTCCTTTCCAGGCTTTTCAGCTGATGAAGATATAGGTGTTTTAGGTGTTTCTTTTAGAGGTGAATAATGAATGGCATTTGTATGTGAGCAAGAGGTAAACTTAACATAACCCATTTCTATGGCTGAATATCCTGGTGAGTATGTGCTCAAAAAAAACCCAAAACAAAACAAAACCACAAACCCAACCAAAACCAAAACCAAAACCAAAACAAACAAAAACCACAAACAAACAAAAAACAACAACAAAAAAAATTAGTTGAGGAATTTTCTTTGTCTTTTCAGTTGTACACCTATACAGTTTTTTACTCCTCCTGGGAGTGATGCCTGTGACTTTTAAACTAGTAACAAATCTTGAACTCTAAAATACATTTCTGTTGTGAATAATCTATTTTCCAAAGACATAGTTCAGAAGCTGAAACTTAACCACTTTTCCTTTCTTTCTGATATAGCTGCATCATGATTATCTTGTTTACTCTGTGGACTCTTTGATACACCCAGCTGGTGTACTGGGTTTACTGGATTCTTAGGGACCATAAGCTGATGGTAAAATCAGCTGGTCGAGCCATGCTCATGCAAGCAGAATAGATTCCTTCCCTCAAGAAAAGAATGCAAGCCCCACTTAAGATGGTGTGAACACGCCCATTATATGGCACAGGACTATAATGATCACAGCATCCAGCTCTGATATACACCTTTCTTTGCAATTTTTGTAACAAGTTACTCAAAGGTATATATTTTTCTTCTGATATTGAGGAGAGGGGAAGTTGAGGGTCAGAGATCGAAAATATGCCTTCTGATTATCTTAGACTGCTACTAAGAGTCATAGAATCATTCTGGTTTGAAAAGACCTTTAAAATCATCAAGTCCAACCATTAACCCTACTCTACCAAGTCCACCACTAGAAGAGAGCCCACTTATTTAAGTACCCTTCAAGGACTCTCAAACCACAGACTCTCCAACAGGTACGAGAATAGAATGTGATAGTATAAAAATCACCCATTAAGGCTGTGTGAAAAAGGCTTTTTTATATTTAGATGCTAAAAATAGTATTTCTTACACGTAATAGCCATGTATTCCTTTTCTAAAGAACCATTTGTGCATTACATGCTACTGAATTGTTGATTCCTGTGTACCATTGAGTGAGAGCAGCTTTGATTTATGAAAAAATTACAAAGAAATGTTGACAGTCTTCAAAATGGTGCTTTGTGAAGTCATTCTTTGAAGGATTACTGGTGAAGTTCTGACCTCTCGCTTCAGGAACAGGGAAGAACTGAAATGGAGAAGGACAATTGATTTCATTTTATGAACATACTTGCAGAAGGTCCAAATCATGCTTAGCAACAGCACTGTCATGACAAAAAGCTATGTAAGAACATGTTGCACTGTGGTTCTCCTAAATATTTTTACGGAATTTTTCCTTTTAATCACTATATGCTTTACATGTAAAAAACCACTTATGAAGGCTCTTGGAACATAATGATATGCACTGACAGGTTTTCCTCAGGTAGTTCTTAAACTGGAAAGAATAGAGACAATGAATTACTTGCACAACTGCAGTCTGACTTGCAGTCATAAGGCTGAGACCTACTGTTACAGACTCACAAAAGTCAGTATTACAACTTTACTTAGCTTCTTGTCTGGTGCCTTTATAGTCAGGTAAATTCTGTGGGAAGCAGATAACCAGTAAGAAACATATTTAAAAACAGAAAATTGTCTTGAAACACTTCATTGGAATACTGTTATACAACTGGTACTTCTAATGACCATCTTTTGAAATAATTTTGTTTCATTCTCACTGCTGTTTCAAGCTACAGATAATCCTCACTATAAAACCAGCAAATGTCATGAAGCACAATGCCCAGTCTGTGCTTAGGAAGAGATACAGGTGACAGCAATTGGTCAAAGAAAATTGCCCATTGCCTCCAGAAGGGGCAGTTTATCTAGATGGGAATTAAGAATGTAGGTGCAATTGTGATTGAATACCAGTACTCTCCATTTCTGTGGGTTTGTCTACAGTCTGTGTTTATGGAAATCCTTTCATTTAAGGCAAAATGGCCAAGCTTTATTTTTACATTTGTACTTTATAAAAATTAAAAGAAAACAAAACCAAAACCACAACCAACTCTCATACAGCTTCTTAAACCTGTCTGATTCAGCCACTGCAACTTAACCTAAAGCTGTCATGTCCTAGAGAGCTCTTGGTCCAACGTCCTTCCTGCTTCTGTTACAGATAATGTGTCTGAGAACATCCCAGAACAAGCCACTCTGCATAGCCTGTTCCTCCACAAACTCCAGATACAGTGAACTTTTCTTCTCTTTCACAAAAATTTGCCTTTCTCATTCCCAGGGTTTTGTGGCATCATTTTACAGAGAGAGGCACTGGTACATTTCCTACTGACTTTTTTCACCAAAACTGGTTAATTATTTGAAGCATATAGCAGAAATGTTAGACTGTATCAATGGCATTGGTTTTAAACTTCTTTCCTTTGTATGTGGCCTCTTTTAAACAGAGATGCTTAACTGTGGCATAAATTTATCACAATAAAAAAAAAAAAAAAATTGTGCAAGGTCTGTTCAAGATTTATAATGCTTAGTTTCCTCCTAGCTTTGTGTAAGGGATGCACAAATGCAACAAAAAAATTGGAGATAGTATTAGCAAAAAACCTAAACCCCAGTCATGCACTTAGTTGGATTTAGGAGTGGATCCTGTTACTTATCTCTACTCTTCAGGGTACAAAAAAACCATTTTAATAAAAGGAAATGATGTGGCTTTTTTCTTTTTTTTTTTTAATCTCAGCAGAAGCCTATGTTTCCTCCTGACATAAATCTAACGAAATCAATAGTTATGCCAGCAGAGAATTGGCCTCACAAGATTTCCTTCCCTTGTTTAAGAATCTCCAATTAATAGCAAAGTACAACAGCATCATGCAGACCCTTGTCATTTACCTGCAAACGGTAATAAAAAAACCCAACCAAACAAACAGTCATGAAATCTCCAAAGATTAGAATGCTTTTAAGCTTGACAACATTTTACATGAATTTCTGTTGTGTTTTTCTTCTGTGAATTACAGTACTTCAAAGAGTTACATGTATTCAGTAGTAGCTTGACAGAACATATACCAAATAATTTTTCTCCAGATTGTCAGAGTTGGATTTAGCAGAAATGAGACTTGTATGAAAACATTCTGATAAATGAAAATCACTCTTTCAAAGAGTTAGACTCTGCTATATTAATTAAGGAATCAGTTACACTGATAGAACTATCCCAAGTTTTATTAAATTCTCTGATGATTTGGAAAGTCACAAGAAGATTAAGATTTTGTGATTAGATGAGCTGCATAAATGTCAATCCCCTCTCCCTTCATCATCTCCAGGCTTTTATATATGAGTTCTGTGGAATTTTGTTTTGTAAATAATAAAAAAAATCTACTTTAAATGTGGCTGTTGATTGATTAAATGTTACACTTGTATGCAGATTAGAAGAGATTTCTTTTTCTTACAGATATTATTCAGAAAATAGAGCATAATGTCTGTGTAGGTGGTTTCAAAGAGACATAACACATGAGATCTTTCTTTGAATGAAGCTTTTTCAAGATAGTATCTTGCAGGCTATATCTAGTGACCACCGACTTCATTTTATTTCATGGGTGCCTATCAAAGGAACTGATATTTAGAGGTTTTTCAAACAATCTTACTCTGCCTGGGACATAATTTATCAAGCTCTTTGAAAACAAGCACATAGTTCCTCTGGCCCTTAATCTGGGCTTCTCATTCTCTGTCTTTTAGAGTTTCAGGTGTTGTCTTTACTTTTCCTCTATCTTTTTCTGTATGAGCAGTTGTTGCCAGTCCCACTCTGAACATCCTAATTCCTGTCCCTGTTCTCAGAGTCTTTTCTGCTTTTTGGGTGGTCCCTATCTGGCCCAATTCCTTGGCACTGCTCTTCACAGGTTTCCTAATCCATTCCTCCAGCTCATCAAATAACAGTTTCCATGAGGACCTGTGTGGAAGTTAGACCCACCTTGGCTCTGTTTACACCTCCTGGAGGCTCTTTCTCAAAGCAATGGTCTCTGCTCTCACACTTGTGTCCTAGGACTATATTTTCTTGGAGAAGGCATGCCTTCAAGAGGAGCTGAACTGCCTTTGTTATTCACTGACCTTGAAGAAGTTAACCACAGTTGAATGAAACTAAATCCTGTTTCTTAACTCATAGAATATTAATCTAAAGTGCAGAATCTTTAAAATAGGCATAAATCAGGAGTATGCTGCTGTATCATCCTTTCTTCCTGCTTCACTCCTTACTCCTTCCTGGAGTAGGTGGCACAGCACACTGAAATTTTACAGTTTATTTTATTTACTTTGAATTACCTGTGCATTGCTTTGCTTATTCACAAGAGAGGGAATGTTTTTTACCACAGTAAAAAAGCTAGGGAGACTGTGGAATCTCTCTTACTGGGGGGTTCAAGAACAGGTTGAACAAATATGTCAGGAGGGATCAACACACACTGTTTATGCCTCCAGGCACAGAAATGGACCAGATGATCACTTCCAGAGATATCTTTGAGGCTGATTTTCTTTGATGTTGCTGTGAAACCAATTCTCAGCCTGGTGTTTTGCCTTAATGAGGAGGATCTGTGGTAGTATAATCATAGTTTTTGTTGTGGTATATCAATACAATGATTTATTGAAAGGGATACCTACTTTGATTTTAATCTGTTAAGATTAAAATCTTTTGCAGTATTTATAATACTTTATAAAATGGATCTGTTTCAGGTTTCTGAATGATCACATTTCTAAATGACCACTACCAAGTGTCTGAGCAGGAACAATGCTGGGAACAACCTTGTCTGTTTAAAGTATAAGCATCTTTTCAACAAAGAGGCAGAAATTAATGCTTTCTAGAGAGAAGATTTACTTCTGTTACAAGCTCACAGTCATGGAAAACATTTTTATCCAACACTTGCAATTTGATAGAAAGTTAACAGTGGAAGCATTAAGCAGAAACACTTCTATTTTTTTATTTGCTTTGTTTAAACAAATAGATTACTAGTCAATCAACAAAATTAGATCCATAAGTGGCAAAATGTACAAAACAGCAAGGGAAAGTGAATGGTTGCCCTGCAGTTTTATATAGGATAATATAGACCATGTCAGAAATTATATTCTAGAAGCTCCTAATGCTTGTTAGCTTCATTAAACAGCAAATAATGTAATTTCTACTGATATAAGAACCACATCCATTTTGTGGTTTTCACTGGAATTAAATATGTAAATATGTAAAACTGTTTTGTCCGATATTGAAAAACGGATAGCAAGTAGTATTACATTGCTAATAAATTTACAGAAAAAGGCCAATTTTCTAAGTGCTTGCATGGGGATAGGAATTCCCTCTATTGTCTCAATGCAATAAACCCCTCAGGAAGTTAATTATTCTTGGACGTCAATGAACTGAACCCCGTGTTGATAGCTGAAAAGATTGCCTAGATTGATGACAAGTCAAAAGATGTCATTGTGGGGGTGCAACACTTCTATCAACCTGATTTCTTTCATATCAGTGGGAATCAAGGAATTGCCCCTACTATTCCTCTTCACCTTAAAAACACCCATCTGTATACAGGGTAATGCTATATACACAGCATACAACAAAAGTCTGTATGAACAGTTCTTCTTCCCTCTTTCTTTTTGTTGGTCTTTCCACATTGCCTAGTCACATGGTCTTCATCACACTTCCTGGGTAAATTTGCAGGAAGGATATGGGGAGTTCCACCCCCGCAGAGAGCTTCCCAGTCTTCTTTTCTCTTTCATCCAAGAATTACAAAAACATTGCTGCTTAACTTTTCCTTTAGTTTAAGACCCCCATAACCCTTAAGGTGAGCCCTTCACAGAACTGTGTTTTGGTCTTGCTGATTGGTCTTGTCATTCACTGTTGCTGCTGAGAAGATTTCAGAAGCTGCTATAAGGGAAATTTCTGCATTTCTGGCCTGTGTATTCTATAAAACCAAATAACTTCGTGGTGCTTAAAAATTTTTGTTAGGTTAGACTCAGAAGAAAAGACAGGACTTTAAGAGGGTGCTGTTACTCCATCTATACTGTGTGACAGAATTGTCACTTCGAAAGTGTAGCGATGGAGGGTGTTGTTGAAGAGTCCTGTAATGACTTGACATAAAGGACATCCGTACCATACACTGTTCTTCCCCCTGTCTTTTCTGCCCATGTGAGTCATATAAGTGGTTTTAAATGTCTTTGAATGAGTCATATAGTATTGCTGATGGATAGTTTTGCTAATTCTGTCCCTACTTTAATGTCACTATATACAGAGTTTGCTTGCTACCTAAAAGATAACATTTCATTTGGTCACCTCCTTGACATCTTTATAATAAGTACGTGCTTTCCTTAAGCACATATTTATTTCTTTTTGTCATATCAATGTCAAAATCTCAAGCTTTTGTTTGTATTCTGAACTGTCAGTTTGAATATTTTAAATCCTTGTTCAAAAATGGATTAGACCAAGCATTATGCTGGCTGCATACCTCCTAACACCTTCTGGCAAGCATCAGAAGTCAAGAGTTCCACTCTGCTGTGGCTTATTGCTTGGCTGAAAAAGAATCAAAATGCACATAGGAAATTTGATGCGGTGAAAGTGAGAAGAAAAGGATAGAAGGTTGGAAACAAATGTAAAGACTTTGTATATAGGCAGCAGCTGGAATGTGTGAGACTAAACACAGTACAAAGTGTTCCTTGGAACAGGAAAATGTAGGTCTGTTTTAGCAGTCACAGTTTTTAAACAGTGAATTAATTTTGTGATAGTAACATTCATAAAATTCCTAAACCCAGAGGTTTCGTTCAGCCTCCAAATGAAGTAGACAAATGCCTGAAGACATTGTACCTGTGGTATAGAAAGGGGAGACTAAGTTGACAGATGCCAAAAATTGATAGAGAAATACTAACACCTTTCCATGCAAAGAGCTAACCAGGAAAATCCTATTTTGGACACTTGAATAGGCAAGATATATTTCTGGGAAGAATGTGGAAGAGAGACAAAAATGATTATTTGTTTGACTACTGTGCTGAAACATATTATATTGGCATTGCAAGATATGTTTTGACATCAAAATGAAGTGAGCATGAAAATTAAAAATAGTTCAGTGCCTTTGTTGCCTTCTCCCCAGTAATGGCTTCTTCCAAGGTAGTGTTTTAATAATAAAAGCACTTTCATGCTCTTTGTAATAATAAATGTACTAGAAATGTAATTTAAATAAAAATATTTCTTCCCTCCCCACCCACAATACTGGAATATGTAAAATAAGCAGTTAAAAAGTAATACTTGTATCATAGCTTTTTAAACTTCTCTTTGAAAACTAAAACATGCTGTCTAAGTGCAGTGGGGTGGCTTGGTGAGCAGAGCATCACTATCTAAACACTTAGACCCATGCTTCTGGATTCTGTAGAGGAAAATTAATGCAAAGTCATATTGATTTGTGGTTTTGTTTTGTTTTGAGAGTTTTGAGGTGTTTAAACCTTAAAAACAAAAATTCATTGTATAGCCAAGGCAATAAAAGCATCCATAATGCTTTTAAGTGCCATCTGTACTGCTGTTCTTGCATGTAGCTTTTCTGTTGGTATAGCATGTACGTTGGCCAAGGGTGCACTTTGATGTACCTGGCTTTCAAACAGTTCCAGAAGTAGTATAACAAGATTAGGCCTGTTGAGAGTTAGCTGGTCTACAAACATGTCTTAAAACCCCTTTTTTCTTTTTCTTTTCAAGACATCCTAGTGATGTATTCTGAGTTCAGTTTATCTTTTCTGCTACTAATGGTACTATGTTCTACAGAAGATTCTCTGAAGATAGTGTATTACATACCATTTATATTGGTCCAGCTCTCAATTTCTGTGTTTTGTCTTAAATATATTTCCACCTGTGTTTTAACATGTCTGGGAAATTTAATCACTTCTGCTGTTTTGCAAAGAGCCTAAGAACACTCTCCAATTTACAAATCCAGGGGATTGAAAAGTGATACCGAGCTGTACAGTCTGATGAATAGATCTGTGGGCTTCTCTCTATAAATGATTTAAGCTAATATTGTCATGAATTGTCAAGACATATTTTTTGGTTCCTGAGTAATGAGACTTGGTCCTCAGAATCCCATGAACAATTGCACAGTTAGTAAATGAACAGGGAACTGACAGAAACTTTGCTATTGGAACAAATACTATAGAGGATACCTAGAGGTATCTGTTCATTCTAGAAGATGAGCAGGAGGATTTCATCAGAGAATGAAAGAGAGGATTTCATCCTAGATTATGAAATGAGGAAGAAGAAAATAGGCATAGATACAGCTGTTAATAACTATTAGAAACAACAGTTGTTTTCATTACTTTGCCTGCCTGAAAAACTTCAATTATTTTGCTTGCAGTGTTTGTAGTTGTAGTAGTGAAATTAGAACATGCAAAAGGGATTTAGGTACAAGTAGCACAGGGTACATAGGCATTTGTTTTTCAAGCAGCACAAATGACAGGGTTAGGAATATTAAACTTCAGGAATATTAATATCAGCTGTGCAGAGACATCATTTTCAGCCTCTTCTTACCACTGCTATTGACAGTAACTGTGTTTTTGTCACCATTTTGATAATGCACACTCAACACTACAAGCAGACTTACCTTCGGGATCAGTGCTACTTTCTGAAACTCAGCTGTACTCCCCACCAAGAATTCACCATGTCAGAATAAAACAGTTACTTTTTGTGCTTTTGTGAAAAGTACTAGTTCTCATAGTCAAGCAGAAATCTTGACAGGAAAAGAAGAGAATACCTGAGTAAAAAATCCCACTGAAGCATATCCTTTTTTCTATATATTTCTTATTATAAACATAACATATTTTGCCATCACAAAGTAAAGCTTGTCCAGTCTCAGAGCTCTTTTTCAGCAGCGTTGGTTGAATTGTGAAAACAGAAAGAATTGCTTGGTTTATAGCCAGTCTATTAGAATAGCATCAGAGAATAATTTAGGTTGGAAGGGACTTGTGAAGGTCTGTCGATCCAGACTCCTGCTGAAGGAGGGCCAGCTTTGGAGTGAGATCAGTTGCTCAGGATCATGACAGACACAAAGTCAAAATATGTCTATGTGACAGGATAAAAAAAAATAAATACAGATGAACTTCTGCTGAAATATTTCTAAATTAATCTGACTCATTTGACAAAAATTAGAAACATTTAAAAATAATTTTTGACATGAGGAGAGGTGGGTTATGAAGCTAAACTGATTTATTTTGCCATTTTCTTTACTAACAGTGTAATACTTTTATCTCAAGTGTTGTTTTTTAAAGCTCTGTAATTTCAATCTGAAAGAAAGGGAGCCTTGAGATAAACACAGAGGCGGAAAAGACACATTTTGTCTGGGACTGTCTTTTAAGGAGGAGCTCTTAATTAGGGTACTTCTGCCTACCTCATTAGCACACAATCAGTCCATCTTCCCCAGGTTACTCTCTTGTTTCTCATGTTTCTCTGACCTCTTCAGCCTCTATCTGACTTGCTTTTTTTATTGAATACAGACCAACCCATTGGGTTAATTATTCCTGGGTTTCTCCATGAAGTGTGTAATAAGCTGTTGGGCATTTCCTGTTGGAAGACAAGTGGAAGGTGGTACATGATACATGTCAGAAAGCAGAGAGACAGTCTTGCTTAGTCCTGCAATTAAGCATTTCTGAAGTTGCAAGACCTTAAAAGTTCATCAGTTGAAGATAGTCTGAAGCAATGAACATGAAAGTTTCATCATTCAAATAGAAAAAAATATAATTTGGTTTTGTTGCTTTGGTCCCAGTATCTTTCTGTTAACATAGGCTGCAGTCATAAAACTACTCTCTGTGTCTCAGTCTTCATGTCTAGTCTGAGGCCATTAATAAAGGCAGTGACATGGTTCATCATGGCTATATCAAGTTGTGTTGTCACTGGTCAAAGGCTTAATGACTCCCAGACACAATTTCTGGGAACTTCAGCTGAAGGTTTTTTTCTAGCACTTGATTACAGCCTTACAAAGCCATCCACTCTGACATTGCTTAAACACTGGATTAAGAATTGAAAGGTTTTGTTGCCCTGGCTCATTCTGCCTGTAGGACAGGTTAACTTAAACTCCCTGTTGTCTCATCCTGTTTTTTATAAATGCGACTTAGTATTTGCCATCATTCCATATAAGGTATTTTTAGATGGCAGTTGAAAACTTCCACAGAGCTGTTTGGTTGTTAAAACTATCAAATACATTGCTACCAAATAGTCAGTCTGTTCTTGTCTGTTAAGCCTGACATCAAAAATAGATCTACCAGCAAGAAGTTAAATTAAAAAAACCACCTAGGTGACCCTTTGCTCTATTCTTCCATCAGCAGGGAAGTAAACAGTTTGTCTATGATTGCCTTTCTCACTTATCTATTACAGTTTATTTATTCTTCCTACCCTTTAATTACTCCATTGGTCTGCTGAAATACCCTCTGATTCACATTCAAACTATTTTCAGGAACAGCCTTTAATTCTGCCATGATATTTCATTGCTCAGTAAATATGAAGAGGTGCTCAAGATTTGCTTTATTACAAAGTTCTGTACAGCACTGTGAACTTACGGCTGTGTGAGGTTCCAGTCTGGCAGGAAATGAAAACTTATTTTCTGCATAAACAATGCCAAGTGGTGGAGGTAGCAACAGTAGGCGGCTCAAACTTGCCTCTCCCCAATACTAAGAAACTAAGTCAAGGTAGTTCCCCATCAGTGGGATACTCCCATGTCTTCTGACATTGTCTCTTATTATGAGTTCCAGTTTGATTTTTAACTTTAAATAAACCACCAAAAAAAAAAACAAAAAACCCCCAAACTTTTAAAATTCTGTGTTTCTATAGTTATCGTCACTTTACATCTTGCTCTTGTGTCGTAAAGTGTGAGGAAGGAAGACCTAGCTGTCTGCCCCAAGTGGGCTGTATGTTAAGAACATGAATAAACCTCCCTTGCAAGAAAGTTTTAATGGAGGTGGCCCATAAGGATGGCTGGTTACCTGTCTGTGTCACACACTCTGAAGTGAAGGTGGTAAGCATGTGAATGCAGCCTACCGTGGGGCATAGAGCAGCTGCATATTCTAGAGAAGCATATTGCTCATGCATGCCTATGATTTCCTGGGTGTACATCTAACTTGTTTGTGTGACCACATGGTTTTACACCCCATCTCTAAATGACAGGTGATAAATGAGGAGTGTCACAGGTTTGCTGGATGTCAGAAAGTGCGTAGCACTTACTGGAGGGTTTAGGAGGACAGCACTAGTTTCTGGGTCTAAGCAAGCTGAACCAAGGAGTCTCTGCTGCCAGAAGACATAAAGATGTGTTTCCATATCTGTACCAAGAACTAGAGAGACAGTGTCTAGACTTTGCAGAAGAAGGTAAAAGCACACCACATCCAGATTTTTTCCCTAATACACTGTCCTGGTAAATGTTTTAGAAGCCAGTAAATCTTGGGATAACCCATGATTTTTGTCCTGCTAATAGGCAAGGACTTGTGTTACACTTTCTATATGTGCAGGAATGATCAAGTTCAAAGAAAAACAAGATCTCAGTGTAAGATTTAGGGTTCATTTTTTCAGTTCTGAGCAATTATATTTCCACTGGGAAGTTAAGGGATTAATGGTTTTCCTTTTTTATTTTTCTATTTGCCTTTACCTTTCTATTATTTCTCTAATATTTCTGAGATATAGTGCTAACCTTACTTTAGCATTATTGGATGTATGCTGTAATTTACTGCTGGAACTGATAGGATGCTTCTAGGGATTTCTCTATACAGGGTTTTGATTTAAAAATAACTTACAAAAAGACTATAGGAAAAAAAGTATTGCAAAACCCTTATCAAGCCAAGCCATTACTTTTAGGACCATCTCTTATCCTTACCCTAATGTTCCTTCAGAAAAAGGTTTTTTAAAATGTTGACTGTAAATATGAATTGGTTGAGTAACAAAATGCATGTTTTCCCAAATCTTTGATGATGAAAGTAAAAGTTCTGTAATGCTCCAATACTCCATGGCAACATGAATTATTTTGTTTTAATAACAAAACAAAACAAAACAAAAAAAACCACACACACACACAAAAAATCCCAAACAAAACAACCAAAAAAATCACAAGCCAACCCCCCAGACTCCCCCAAAATCAAACAAGCAAGCAAACAAACAAACAATCAAAATTACCCCAGAAATTACCACAGAATACTTAAGGACATTTACTTTAGTAGAAGCAACACTTGGAGAAAGTCAATGATATGCTTCAAAACATTATCACTACAGGCTCTTGAATTAAAGGGTAATGAAATTATATCCAGATGTTAGTTGCTTATAGCACTTCTGGAAAATGTGTCAGGCTGAAAGCTATGAATAAGCATTAACAACTTTTTAAAGAACTACAACAGCATTTAAATATGTTAGGAAAAGTTGGGGTTTATTTTCCTTTAAGTAACATACTTTCCTTGGATGCTGCTTTGTTTTAATAAGCACTGACACTTAAGGAACATTTTATTGTCCTCACTGCTGTCAGTCTATTTTCATGAAGCATGCTTAAATTAAAATTCTGGCTTTTGCCACTTATAACTTGCCCTGCTTTCTGAGAAAAAGGTATTTTCCATCTTACCTGGGACTTGTTGCCGTACTTGTTTGAAAGCTGCCCTTTTTACTGTCAATATACTTTGTGTTATTATGGTTATGCTAATGCAAAGAACTGCATATTATGCCTCTTCTGGATTTTGGTTAAAACTTTCTTTCATTATTCTCCTTGAGTGTTCCTGTATTCTGAAGTGAAATGTAGTCCTATTTAGAAATGTTGCTTTGAAATAATATACTCTACTAATTACTTTTCAATCAGTATTAGATGCCAATAGTAATGAATGGAAAAAGGAAAACTGGTCAGCAGTCTAAATAAAACATATGTAGTGTACAATATTAAAAATGAAACACAAAATGGTTGGCAAGTACAAGAAAAATTAGTTCAAGGGTCAAATAGTACCTTGTGAATTAAAGAAATTTTAAGACTTTTCACTGCTATCTATTTACTTTTTCCCTCATCCACTTCTTTCTTCTTAATTAGAAGATACTACTTCTTAGAGAATTTAGTCAGGAAAGGCAACATTGAAACTTAAATACTGAAAAACTTATTTCCTGCAAGCCTTAACAACTTTGTTGTGTTAAATTGTCTATTAATACTAAATCAAAATACCTGAATAAAAAGTAAAGCAGGTAAATAATATACAAGACTACAAAGTTAAGCAGTTTGATTTGTACAGTGTTGGGATTTTTTTTTTTAAATAATTTCTTTTTCATACCAAAAAGTGTCCAGAGGAAAGACAAGTAGCACCCACTCCTATACTATTTTATATTTGGGTGCATAGTGGCAGAATTTTGCCAATCCAGAACTATGAGTTCAAGTCATCAACGTGGGTGTGCCTCACAAGGTTGGTAGGTTATTCCTGCTCAGGTGAGCTGACTCTTTGGTCAATAATAAGTCCTTGGCTTCAGTGCATGAACGCCTCTGAAGTTCAGGCATAATAGTTTCCCCCATAAATATATGAGTCTACAAGTAGAAAGCAGATTTGCAGCATCAGCCTGGCGACAGACAGGGTTCTTTATGCTTTATTTGCTGTCATGGGATGCCTTTGTGTGTCAATATGAGGATGATGATCAGGCCATATAACAGTAGAACAGTGATGTATCTAACACCAGTGATACTTATGTGATCTGTCTTCCACTAATAGATTTGGTGTTTGATGATTAGGTGAAATAGGTCCAAGGGGCTAGGAAAGCTCAAGAATATTAAAGAAAGTGGAAAAAGAACAAGAATTTTCATGACTAAATTCATAATATTGACTTGGGGTAGGGAGGAGGGAATGTCCAGCTTTCACCACCCAGATTTCTATTTTCAGAGGAAGACATATAATAAAGAACCTATCTATCAAGACTGTCATGTAAATTATCCAATGCATGGATATTACTTTGATTAACTTCTAAAACAATTACTGAAAAAATAGTATTTTATGACAATTATTGTTGTAACAAGAAGAGATGATTGCACCTTACTGATGCACTGTCTATGGATTCTTTCAGAAAGTTACCGTCTGTGAGCAGAGAGGAAAATACTGATTGAAATTGTCACTGACCGTTCACAGTAGATATTCTGTGTGTATCTAGAGAGGTTTCGCACTGGGAATCAATTATGAATACAATGAACTACTGAATATGAAAACTAGAAGTGAATATGGCACTGAATAAAAATGAACAAAACTGAACAAATGAACAAAATTAGCCTTAAATTAAATGTCCGAAATGAGAAAAAAATTATACCAAGGTAATAGAATTCATTATTTATAAACAAGTTTATTACTTAGTCCTTCTTGGTTTTTTTATGCACTTTAATTAGTTTGACAAGGCTAATGGTTAAGCTTTCAAATTTTTGAGACACTGTAAAATTGGATTTAGTAGCAAACAGTGAAAAAACAAGCAATCTAACAGATTATAGAAGCATATAGATAAATTAAATGTATGCATTAATAGATGGCAAATGCTATTTGATCCACTTTAGTGTGAAAGAATATGTAAGAATACAGAGTGAAATATGGTGATATCTGTTTGTAGGGAGCTCATTTCAGAGCACAGACCAAGGGACAATACAAGTGATGTACTATAGGAAGAAATTAAGTCATAAATGCAGTTAATGGGGTTTGGGGAAAGAGGTACAGTAGAAAACACTGATGGGAGAAGTATTTCCTGCTGCGGCAGAAAGCCATAGCTTTCCTCCCAACCAAGGGAAGTATGGCTGGTGGGCCAGCTACAAGGAGGGAAAATACAGACTTCTGGGAAGGTTCACTGTGTCATCATCATCTTACTTTCTCCCATGTTTCAGCTTGGGCTTTAAATGATTCTAGAGACTTGTCCTCTGCAAGAAGAAAAGTAGGTGTATTGTAAAGGTCACAATCGGTGGCATTTTAACTAACAGGTAGTATTACAGACTTGCCTCAGTGCAAATTTGGTGATTCTGATTGAGGACATGAGGAGGAAATTAAATCTTACTTGTGCAAATCGGAACTACTTGCTGGGTCCAAGCACCACTTGCAATTCCTAGGAAAAAACATCTTGTGGCATTGGCTTTATCATTTTGCTTGAGGAAAATATGTGCTGGTTATTTAGGAGATGAAAGTCAGTGCTTAGCAGACCTGTATTTTGGTTAAAGAGTTTCCATGGCAATGCTCAGGCCTTTTTGTCAGCATTTTTCAAGTGAGGATTGTGAGGTATAGTGCTGGACAGTACAGGGCAAACACTTTTGCTTCCAAGCACCAAGAGGAAACTGACCCTTCTGAACCTCTGTGAGACATGAAAAGGCAAGAGGTGACAAGGTGGTGGCCGTGGGAGGCTTTTTGTAGGATTGTCCCTATATCGTTCCAGCTGGGAAATAGCTTGAGACTGCCTTTAGAGGGAGTTCACACAGAAGACCTTTGGTGCTCATGCAAGGAGAGAAGGCACAGAGGGAAAGTTGAAAGCTAGTGATGCAAAAAAATAACTGTTTAAACAATACATGTGAATAGTTGCCCAGATAATGATTTAGCCAGATGGTTAGTGACTGTTGGACTTCAGACATGAACAAAGTATAATCCATGGGATTGAAGGGGTATTATACTCAAGTGCATGCAGACAACTGGAGAAATCCAGCTCCTATTTAACTGGATTTTTTCTTGTTGTGAGGAGTGGTATTTTCAGTGCAGTTGGATGAGAAATGAATTTTGCTTGAGGGCCTGTCAAGAGTTCTGAGACATTCATATTTTTTCTTCCTTTTTTTAAGCCCCAGCTTGGCAATAGGTCTCTGCCTGATATAGGCAGAAGAAAGGATGTGTTCTTGAGGATGAGGGGCAAAAAGGACTCCTTGGTCCTCTGGAGGTGATTGTGAACCATTCACAGTTCTGCAAAAATTTTGGATTTGCCCAAAATTTCTCATAGCAGGCATTGTTGGAACACAGTTACCCAAGAGCTGGAATACTGTTGCTTTTGTGGCAAAACATGAAAAGGTTTGTAAGTTTCTGCAGAACAGAATGTGTCTCCATGCTATCCCTAAATGCACAATTTAGAATTGCTCTTAGTCAAGTGACTTGATGACATCAGTAGATGCAAACTTGGGGATATCACAAGTTAAACAGGATTTTCACAAACAAACCTATGTTTTTGGATGCTGTGTATATATTTATGTTTACCAGGTTTACACTTTGCACCACCAGCCCTCTAGTAGATCCTTGTGCTATTTTGAGATAATGTGAAAATAGATATGCAAATAAACTTTTCACATAAGATGGGAAGACAAGCTACAGTAGTAGGTGCTGTCATGGAAAGATGATGGCGGTGAGACTGTGAAATGAACTAGGGATGCCATTTAAAAGAACAAGCGAAGAATCATGACTTTCTTCAAGGTGCCCACAGGCATTCCACCAATGAATATACAGGATATACTTGATGTTTTCAATGCAAATAATGAATTTATTGATTTAGTTATCAACCCACAGGTGAATGATTGTAATAGGACTGCTTTTGCAGCAAGCTTGCAGAGAATGTTAAGCACACCTTTTCATGATAATGAGCCATCAGCAAACTGCAATGAAAACCAAGTAGTAGAAAGCAGGACTGGCAGAACTTTTGCTGAGAACAGTGTCCATGTGCTGAGCACTGGTGGTGATACACCACAGGGCAAAATTGTACTCAGCACCAACTGGAGCAACTATTTCTGGAACATCAGAAGACTCAAGACAGACAATGGTCACAAGAGGATGCAGCTCTCCAAGTCTGAGGATGCAGAGGGTGCCTGGAGCCTTTTGCTAAGGCAGGGGCGGGGGGGGATAGTGTCCTTAGCTGCAGGTGGAGGGTCTATATCACCAAGTAAAGGAGATTAGCAGATAGCACATCAGAGATGATCAAAAGGAAATTGGCTAGATCTTCTCCAAGACCATGTGGCTATAAGAGCCTGAGTGCCCAGCTGTACTAAAGGACAAGCAGGCAGAGTCTGTGTTTTTCAGGCTGGGAAATTATGAGAAAGGCTAGAAGCTTGTGACTTTTGGTACTCACAGAAGAGGGCCAGTGCCTTGGTCAGTGCTTTGGTAGCGGGTGAGAGGCTGGGAGTTATCTTCAACACAGAATGACAACTGTCTGATCCTGAGCCACACAGCAGCACCAGGAGGAAACAGCAAGGGATTGCTGTGATGGGGAATGGAGGCTACAGTCTGGTGTCTTAATCTGCTGTCAAGGGTGGTTTGTTGCTGGCCAAGGGTATGGACCTGAGACGTGAAGAGACTGCTGATCCTGGTCCAGACCTCAGACTATTAACCCTGCTGCTCTTCTATGGGATACAGACAGGGGAGACGTGAAGCATATCAAGCATGACTACATGGCTCTGGGGGTGAGTGTCTAGACCTTGGGGACCCAGGTGGTTTTCTTCTTGATCTTACTGGTGGATAAAGAAGGGCTTTTACTTTTAAGCAAAATTCTGAATTAATTTTAAAGACAGATCCACTTATTCTTCAAGTTTTCTTTCTTCAGAAATGAAGTAAAATACCCAGAAGTGCTTTTGAAAACAAAATACACCTCATTAAAAGAGTTTACATTTCAGATAGTGTTAACCTTACTAATATTCTGGCATGGGTCTCCAGAATATGTGGAAATACACTTCAGTAATCCTTTTTTTTTGTTTTGATTTGAATCACAACATTCAGTATTGGGGAATACTTCTGTAAATGGTAGAATTCTTCTAAATGGAGTAAACTTCCATATAGGTTTTAAACATCTCTTAAAGTGTACATCTTGTATGCAAAAGTAATGCAGTCCTTATAAGAGTGAAAAGTCCTGGTCTGTGAACTTTGAAAACCCATACTGCATCTGCTTTCAGTGATAGGAGAGATTTTATTCACATAGCCCTTCAGAGTATATGCCAATGGTTAGGTTTGAAATTTTTGTATGGTCATTGGGGATGCAAATGAACATTTATGTTAACTAATTTTGGTTGTACTTTCTGCCATTTTTGTCTCTTCTCCCATGGAAAACAGTAACAAGTTCACACATTTTAAAAAAAGAAAAACCTTATAGTTGATGTTTGGCAATTAGAGATATAGGCACTCAAGCTAGGCTTTAGTCTGTCTTAACATTAGTTATATTTTCTCAACAAAAGATCAGAGAGCAGTGAAAGGATCACATCAATGACCACTAGAAGTTTTAATTTTGTAATGCGTCTGCTATTTCAGTGTAGAGAAAAATAACAATGAAAATTAAGGGCAGTACTTATAATTTTGCTCCATTGGGATGGCTGTAGGAGGGTACATTACAGTTTTGTTGAAGAAATAATTTGCACTGATATCACTAAACACTGTGGTTTTGTAAAGCCTATATAGTCATACTCTCTTGTCAGCCTCTTAACTACTTTTCTACTTTTAATATGCAAAGGTTGTGATCTAGAGTTCATTCAGACATCCTATTTCTCTACAGAAACAATCATGAACTTGTTTTTATGACTCATCTGAGAAATCTTTATTAAAATATTGCAGAAATGGATTTCTGTTTCAATTACTTGGTACAGGGTGGCAGTAGTTACAATTTATCAATTAGTTGTTTGGTAAATTTATTTCTTCTGTGATTATTTTAAACTTCCTTAACAACAAATGGTGAAAGCATGGTCTGAAATGAACATTTTTCTCTAAATTAACTTTTAGTTATTAATTTTATATTGTAGTTATCTCTGGTAGCATTCCTGTGCTGAGCTCTTGGTGTGCTTGTGTAGCAGAAACATCTGGCTATTTGGCAGATTCTTCAGACAAATGTGTTGCCAGCTTCAGAGCTGTCTCCTCGTTTGCCTCATGATTTGGCTGTTCTTGGCAGATTGACCAGAATTCCTTAAATCAATTTGATTTTTCTGTTTCTCTTTTTATGATAAAGGCAGTAACTGAAGGGCTTTAAGTTTATTAGTGAATGTTTATATGCTGGATGTTTTCTTGGAAAATCACTGAAAAAGCACAAGTGACAGGAAAGAAAAGTGTAGAGGTAGTATAAATTGTTCACTTAAATTAAAAATAAAAATAACCTCTTTGTGTATTTATTTATGTAGCACATAAAACAGATTAAAATCCCCATCAGGATGATGATGTGTGCTGTCCAAGCACCAATAACTGTGATACTTACTGCCCTAGAGAGCATTATGCTCTGGCAGTATTTGCACAAAATATATCTCAGTGTACTGTATGTGTGTTTTTGCAATTGTAGTTACTGAGGCTCATGAGAAAGCCTCAGGATATCTGGCAGCATTTCTCAAGGCATTCTGTATGCTGAAAAAGTAAAATAGCTTTTCAGGAAAAATAAATGACTGGATGTAGGGAAGTCCTGATAGTAATAATTCAAATAAGACTGATCAAGCACTAACATTGCAGTAATATACAGTGCCTGTAAAATATATCAAGCACTGTCAATAGCATCATTGGCTGTGTGCTCACTGACAAGGAACAGTGGATACATTTGTGAATTTTCAACACTGCAGACCATTATAATTTGCTAATATTCTCCAACCAATTGCTTTGTCAATAGATCATTTACCTATTGACAGAATGCTGTAAATAATTTTATTCTGTTTATCTACACTGTTCTGGTACATGGCTGCTCTTGGAAAAACACTTGGAAAAACAAGGCAGTTGAGTGCCTTGTACCCCCATTTGCTTTTACAGATTAGGTCTTTTTATACTAAGAGATGATGATGACATTTTAGTTGTGTTTACTTTCATACTTTTTTATTATTATGATTTCTATAGTGAGTTTTCCTTTCCCTAGACAATAGATGAGTAACGTAATCCTGTTGGATATTTAAATTTTGATCTCTTTTGTCTCATTCAATAAAAGCTATTAGGGAGGGTTATTTGCTTCACATTAGTTTGATAGAATAAATTTGACTAGCCCCAGAGGCAATGTTAATCTCTTTTGATGCAAATTCTGCTTTATATGCCAAGACCAGGTGGTAAGGCTAGGTTTTAATGGGACCACAAGGGTTTTAGGCACTTTCTTCATCATGTAATTCTTTAGCCTGTTTTATTACAGACCATTCATCCAGTTACATCTGCTGAATGTCAGTCTTCATGACTCCACCTGCTACTTTTCTCTAATCTTGCTATATAGTGCATGCAGAGTACTATGTGTCTGAGGGCTGTGAGGTGCACAGGCTGCCTGCCTGCTTCATCTGAGAGCCTCAAATCATGGGTGGCCTGTGGATAATACTGTTGAGCAGGAGACAATTTCTAAACTGCAATAGCTGAAGATTTATGTAAATGCTATGTAGTGAAAAAGCAGAAAAGTTGGAAAAGATTTTGTGAGGACCTACAGACTTGTTCCAGCATTTTAAAATGAAACCCTAGTGTTTTGAAGCTGATAAGCCTTTAAAATGCATCCAGATTAATAATTTAAAGATAAATTGTCTGAATGCAATCATATTTGGCAGCACTCTCATCTCTTTATATATGTAAACATGTGCTATGCTGCTGTATTAGTGAACTACCAACGGAAAGAAAAGCCATGCTGAAGCAGGATCTGACATATTCAGATTTGGGAAAGATGAAGCTAAACCTGTGTAGCCACTTTTGAATACTTTATTCCTAATGCACTGGAGCAGTTCTTCAAGAACACGTCACCCATGTGAAAATACGTTGCTTGTGGTGCTATCAAAATAACTGCTGCAAAAACTGTTGGCCAAACAAGCAAATGCAGTTTTAATTTACTTTCCTCTCTTTTAAATCATTATTCAAATACTTTTTTTTTAGCCTAATTTTTTTCTTTTTTAAAATGCCAGTTCCACTTCTAGGCATAGGCACTTCAGTATAAATGAATACTGATGATGAATTAATTCAGTCTACACTAGATCTGCATAGGCTAAAAGTAGGTTATGGTACAAAGCTCCAGTTTCTTGCCAAAGTGATAATTTGAGGGCAGCAGAGGTATATGAGTGAATTATTTCACTCATCTTTTTTTCTCAAATTGGGAGTCTGACACTAAAAATGAAGTTGGCTTTCAAAAAGTGACTATAAAATATCACTGTAGCTTTCTACTTTTATCTCTTAATTTGTGTATTGCTATCTTGTTTATATGCTTTCAGTAATTCTCTTATTCTCTAACCTTAATATTGCTCTTTATAGGTATTGGTTTTGTTCTTATTGTCTTTTAAAATGAATTATGTTTTTTCTATGCCCCATTTTGGGTCATTTTCTCTTCTGTGATTTTTCTCTTACATCCTACTAGAATTGCAGTGGGGGCCTTTTGTGCTCTAGCTGGAGGGATGTCCACAGCTGTGGGTAGGCTATTTTTTTTTTTTTTTACACTCCCCAAAAATATAGTCTAGTACAGTTGTGTAAAAGAAGGCTGTCTTGTTTAGGTTATATTTATTATTGTTGGGAAGGAATTGTTAGCTTGTTGGAGATTTTTCTTTTTTTCTTCAACAGGCCACCAAATAAAGACAGGGAAACCTGAAAACCAGACAATGGCTTTTCACAGAATCATAGAGTGTTAGGGGTTAGAAAGGACCTCGAAAGATCATCTAATCCAACCCCTCTGCCAGAGCAGGATCACCTAGAACAGGTCACACAGGAACGCATCCGGGTGGGTTTTGAATGTCTGCAGAGAAGGAGACTCCATAACCCCCCTGAGCAGCCTGTTCCAGTGTCTGTCACCCTCACAGTGAAAAAGTTTCTCCTACATTTACATGGAACCGCCTATGTTCCAGCTTGCACCCATTGCCCCTTGTCCCATCATTGGCCATCACTGAGAAGAGCCTGGCCCCATCCTCCTGACACTCAGCCTTTATATGTTTTATAAATATTAACGAGGTCACCCCTCAGTCTCCTCCAAGCTAAAGAGACCCATCTCCCTCTTTTCATATGTGACTTTCCAAATAGATGAATAAGAAAGAAATTGTCTTTGGATTTTTGAAAGATACTGAAGCATGAGTGCTCAGGATTTATTCCTGGTAGGTCAGGTCTGTAGGTATTGCTTGGATGGAGTCTCAGGCTGAAAGCTGAAGAAAAATATCAAGTCTTCATGGCTTTCAAGGCAAAGAATAGGGAGCCAGAACTAAAAATGTGGAGCTTGCAGTAGAAGTACTGTGGGAATACAGAGAAACCAGTTTAAGTGACTCCTCATAAACTCAGTTTCTTTCTTTGTTGGCAAAAGATGTGTACATAACTATTTTTTGTTTGTTTGTTTGTAACAGACAGTAAAATTGTATAGGTATGTGTATATTTTAACTTATAGGAAACTGTCTTGCATAATCTGTATCATACCGAAATTTAGGGGCCTCATTCATCCTTTATAGTGTGTGAACATACGTGTTAGAAGCAGCAATGGAAAAAAAAAAATGTATTGCTAAATTGTGTAGCTGTTTGTGGTAATGTCTGAATGTTAAACTCGATTTGACTGTAATGATTGACTTTTTCTCCAATAAGTCCTGACAGAAGTGAATTATCCAGTTTGGAAGTTTAAAAAGCACTGTAAGTGAATATATCTAGTGGTTTGGTCAGGTGGCTACATCTAATCTCTGTTTTAAAGAGAAACTATGTGCTTGAAGATTTTTGTCCTACTGTGAATAACTGTATTTTAGGGTGTCATGATTTCACTGCTACATTTAATACCAAGCTCACACTTGGACTACGATGGGAGCAGAATTTAACCAATAGGTATAGTGAGTTCTGCCCAGGAAACTTTTACACCTTAGGTGGAGTGAGACAAGCACAAGAATAGGTCTTAGGTGAAGAAAATGTGACATTCTTTACCCTTAGGGTCCAAAAATGCATGGAGTACAAACTAAATGCTTTGACATGCACAGACTTCTGTGGTCTACCTTACTAATTGCTCTAAAATTCCTCACTGGCTGCTGTATTTTTAAAATATGAAGAGAAAATTAGTGTGCCATTGCACTTTATAAATAATTCTTGCACATTTAACTCATAATTTTAATCATTAGTCAGGAAGCAATTAGCATTTTAAATGCTAATTTTTAGACTATTAGAGAAGTATCCGCTGCTATTAGACTGCTGAGATGGGAGCATGCCATGGTAGATTATTATAGCATGAAGACTGTAGGGAAGAATACTATACGTTACAATTCAGTGTCAGCAAGAAGTGATACAGTGCCATTCCATAGAAAGCTGGGAGATTTCTTTTTAACCTCTGAATGAAAAACAGCAAACATGAGATACAGAGAAAGCTTTACCTGAGAAAAAATTAGAACAAACAAGAGAGGGTTTTGTTTTTTTTATTTCAGGGTCATATTGTTTTTTAAGTAGAGCATTTGGATTAGCACATCTTTGCACATCTAACATTAGAATTTTTTCACCTTTTAGCATTTTTCTATTTTAATCTCACTGGGATAATTTTAAATAATGACATCCAGAGAGCTCTGGCACTTAATGGCTAGAAATGATATGGAAGCAGACATGCCCACTGATGGGACACGCAAAGGACTGGGTTTCCAGTTTACTCTCCGTGTTGTTGCTGTTCATTGCAGTCTGCAGAGGAGATTCTGAAATTGTACAAGATACAAGAAACTCACATATGAGGGGTATTTTTAGAGAGAGACAGAGACCAAGGCAGCATATAGTGCTTAGGGACAGACAACTGGTATAGGGCTTGAGATCTGCTTTTGGGTCCTGGCTTTGCCAGTGTCTTTGTGATGTTCAGTCAAGGGTTCTGTTTCAAGAAAAGCAAGGTAAGGTTACTGCCTTCCTTATCAGAGTTCTTTGAGCTTTGTGTCTTCTAAGCTCTGCCATAATTATTGTTTAAAATATTAATTGATTGCATACTTGTATCTCTCTGGACAAAGAGAACCAGAACAGAGTTACACAAGTTATGGAAATTTATGTAGTCTCTGTTGCCTTTCTCCCCTTCCATCTCTCTGAATGCTGACATACTCCGTTTTAGAAAATCCCAGTATTAGCTATCCCAGGAAGTGCAAGACTTTGTTTTTGCACTTTGTCATACTATTAGTTATGATAATTGGCAGAGTTATGTTTTATTAGCTACAGAACAAAATTGCTAGATCCAAAGAATGCCAAACACTGTTGTTTAGGACATGGATTTTGCCCTAAGCTCATTCTCATTTCCATTTTGCTAACATCTGTGTAACACCTAGCCTCATAACAAATGCGTGGCTTGATGACCTAGCTGAATGGTATGAGCTCTATTAGCCCTCAACTCTCTCCTACATGGCCAGTAGAGTTTGAAGTCATCCTTCTCAAACTCCTGCTTTAGCAGCAAGTTTACTAGGAATAAAACAAATACAGTAGTGAAATTCAGTTGTATCTGCTCAAGCTTGCTGGCTGTACATTCAGACAGATGTACCTGTGTAACAAACTGCTGTCAGATGTCCATCTAAACAAGCTTGCTATTGAACACGCATCCATTTTGCTGTTTCCAGCAAGTAGCTTCTCAGAGCTCAGTGGCAGTGTTCATTGGGCTCTGTCAGTGAATATTTGTTTACATAGTGATTTATATCTGATAGGACTATCTTTGTTGAGTCCAAGTACTTTCACTTAAAACCAATTATAAGTTTTAAGAACTGTGAAATCTTTCATTTCCTACCTCTCTTATAGGAAATACTGTTAATTTATAAGTGAAGCCCTAGTCCAACTGGACTTAATGGGAGCATGAGCAGGGCCTTGCAATGAATACATCATCAAATTTATATGGGTGTTTTCCACCAAGCCAATTACAAAGGATATCAGAGTAGCAATAGGAGCATTCAAATGGTTCTGAAAAAAACCAAAACAACAAAACTTTAACATAAACTATCTAAAAATAATCACTATATAATAAATCTTTATGTGAAAAGTTTAGTAGAAAAAAAAAAGAGAGAATCCTAATAAAAACAGTGCCAACAAACGTGGGAAGGTTAAGAAAGTCAAGTAAGTCAACTGCACAGAAATTGAAACTGACTTTACCAGATCAATTGCTTTTCTAAACCACATGCATAATGTTGTATTTACCTGATTTTCCTGACATGTTGCAATGGGATTATTTATCTTGTTCAACACTTGGAAAATTAAACATTCCCTAAAATTACACATTGGCATTAAAAAGCTGAGAAAATGAGTGAAGGGTCAGAGCAAGCCTTAGATCCACATATGTAGCTGCAAGGGCAGATGACCTATAGCTACAGCTTCTTGTACAAGAATCTGTGACTGGTGTGTGCAATACATAACTACCTTAAAACCAAATCGTTCATATGAAGTCCCAAATACAGCTGATGGGTCAAATCAGTGTGTACAGCCCCTCTAGCTTTTCTTACTGATGTAAGATCACAGTGACCTCTCATGTTTTAAGTCGAGACAAAATGTTTCTGGCTTCTGCAGAGGAAGAAGCTCTGCAGAATGTCCTGTCCTTTTTCGTATATGAGCCTGCAAAGTTACAGTGCATTAATTAACACTCATGGCATTTTCAGACCATCCAATAAGTCAATTCTTGAAACAGAGGTGGGAAGCTAGTACTGTGTGAGATGCTTCTATTCTCCACTGGTGAAATTAGGGTGGAAATTGCAACTGAAAATAGCATGGATTTTGTTCCCTGGTGCTTTTTCCTTTCTGTCTGCTTCAGAGACGCTGAGCTAGAGCACCAGGACAGAATGTTCTGGGACCACAAGTGACACAAGTTCTTGAGGATGAAATCTGATTTCACCAAGATTATTTTTAATTTTGATTGTTTTTTCACTGCAAATTAAAGCCATCGTATTAGAAGTATGACTGCCTCTTGGCTTTGTAGCTTAATAGCATGTGGGAAGTCTTCTGTGTTCAGGGCAGTTCAAGATCATGCAGCAGTCTTGCATTTTAGTTTTACTCAGATCCTGGTGCCCCCTTCCTACAAAGTGGGTTAATATGTTTAGCAGAATTTTCTCACGGGTCTATTTTTGCAAGAAATAGTGAAAGGGAGAGATTCTAGCTGTGAACTAGGGGAGGAGAAAATGCATACTGAAACAACTTAAAGTGGGAAAAGGTATTATAACTTGACTAAGAACTGAGTCTCAGCTGCATTGTATGTAGTGCAAGGCACATGCAGAAAGTAGAATAGAATCATCATAGAATGCCTTGGGTTGGAAGGGACCTCTAAAGGTCACCCAGTCCATTCCCCCTGCAGTGAGCAGGGGCATCCTTAACTAGATCAGGCTGCTCAGAGAGGCTCATCAAGCCTGACCTTGAATGTTTCCAGGAATGGGGTCTCTACCACCTCCCTGGGAAACCTGTTCCAGTGTTCCACCACCCTTCTAGTAAAGAACTTCTTCCTAATGTCCAATCAAAATCTACCCATCTCTCATTTAAAACTGTTGCCCCTCATCCTATCACTGCATGCCCTTGTAAACAGTCCCTCCCCAGCTTTCCTGTAGGTGCCTTTCAGGTGCGCAGCCCAGGATGCAATTGGCCTTTTGAGTTGCAAGTGCACATTGTTGGCTCATGTTGAGCTTCTCATCCACCAGCACCCCCCAAGTCCTTTTCCGGAGGGCTGCTTTCTAGCATCTCATCCCCCAGCCTGTATTGATAGTGAGGATTGTTCTGACCCAGGTGCAGGACCCTGCACTTAGTCTTGTTGAACCTCATGAGGTTCACCTGGGCCCACCTCTCCAGCTTGTTCAGGTTCCTCTGGATGACATCCAGTCCCTCTGGTATATGGACTGCACCACTCAGCTCAGATGAGTTCTGGCTATCTGTCATCCTCAAAGTAAAGAACTTTTTCCTCATGTTCAAATGGAACTTCATGTGTTCCAGTTTGTGTCCATTGCCCCTTGTCCTATTATTGAGCACCACTGAAAAGAGACTGGTGCCATCCTCTTGACACCTGCCACTTAGATATTTATAATAATTGATAAGATTCCCCTCTCGGTCTTTTCTTCTCTAGGTGAAACAGATCAAGCAAGGTCTCTCAGTCTTTCAATAGAGATGTTTCAGTCCCCTCATCATCTTTGTAGCCCTCTGCTGGACCCTCTTCAGTAGTTTCTTGTCTCTTTTTAACTGGGAAGCCCAGAACTGGACACAATACTCCAGATGTGGCAGAGTAGAGAGGAAGGAGAACCTCCCTTGACCTGCTAGCCACACTCTTCTTTATATACCCCAAGATACCATTGGCCTTCTTGGCCACAAGGCCATATTGCTGGCTCATGGTTAACTTGTCCACCAGGACTGCCGGGTACTACTCCACGGAGCTGCTTTCCAGCAGGTCAACCCCTAACCTGTACTGGTGCATGGTGGTGTTTCTCCCCAGGTGCAGGACTCTACAATTTGTATGTGTTGAACTTCATTAGGTTTCCTTCCATGCAGCTCTTCAGTCTGTACAGATCTCATTGGATGGTAGCACAGCCTTCTGGTGTATCAGCCACTCCTCTCAGTTTCATATCATCAGCAAACTTGCTGAGGGTACACTCTATCCCTTCATCCAGGTCATTAATGAATATGTTGAATAAGACTGGACCCAGTACTGACACCTGGGGAACACTACTAGCTACAGGTCACCAACTAAACTCTGCACTGCTGATCACAACTGCCTAAGCTCTCAATCCCATTCTCAATCCATCTCACTGTCCACTCATCTAACCCATATTTCCTAAGCTTACTTATGAGGATGTTATGGTTGACATTGTCAAAAGCCTTGCTGAAGTCCAGGTAGACAACATTCACTTCTCTTCCTTCATCTCCCTAACTAGTCACACCATCATAGAAGGCTATCTAATTGGTCAGGCATTATTTCCCCTTGGTGAATCCATGTTGACCACTCCTAATAACTTTCTTTACCTCCTCACACTTAGAGATGACTTCCAGAATGAGATGTTCCATCGCCTTTCCAGGGATGGAGGCTGGCTGGTCTTGTAAATTCCTGATCCTCCTTTTTGAAGTCTGGTGTGACACTGGCTTTCCTCCAGTCCTCAGGCACTTCTGTTGTCCATGATCTTTCAAAGGTAATGGAGAGTGGCTCAGTAACAACGTCAGCCAGCTCTCTCAGCACTTGTTAGTGCATCCCATTGGGGACCATGGACTTTTGGGTGTCCAATTTGCTTAAATCATCTCTAACCTGATCCTCCTTGACCAAGAGAGAGTCTTCCTTTCTCCAGGCTTTCTATTTTACCTCCCAAGTCTGGGACTCTTGAGGGCTGGCCTGAGAAGTAAAGACTGAAGCAAAAGTGCCATTCAGTAACTCTGCCTTCTCTGCATCTTCTGTTACCCAGTCTCCCACCTCATTCAGCAGCAGGTCCACATTTTCCCTAGTCTTCCTTTTGCTACCAATGCACTTGAAGAAGCACTTCTTGTCATCTCTTACATTATTTGACAAATTTAATTCCAAAAGGCCTTGGCCTTCCTCATTGCATCCCTGCATACTCTGGCAATGTTCCTATATTCTTGCCAAGTGCCCAGTCCCTTTATCCATGTAAACAAAATAAAATATTTGAGTTTTTCCAGAAACTTCTTTTTCATCCATGCAGGTCTCTTGCCTTCTCTACTTCATTTTTTACTTCTAGGAATACACCAATCTTGAGCTTGGAGGAAGTGGTACTTGAATATTAACCAGCTCTCTTGGGCCCCCCTATCTTCTAGAGCCCTAACCCCCAAGCTCCCCAGGGCTTGATAGTCATCCTTGATTTTGCCCAGGTTCTGTCTCTCAGAATCATTCATGCCCACATGAAAGAGTAACAGTGTATAGTAGTTGGTGTTGTTGACAAGTTGTGGCACCCTCTTGGCAATGTCTTGGATCAAGCTCCTGGGAGCTTGGCACTCACTGTCCAGCTGGCAGATGGATAGCTTAGTGCCTTTAACAGAGTGTGATCCCACTACAAACACTCATCTTTTGGGGTTTTTTAATGGTATCCAGTGAGCGATGCTGGTGCAATTTCTCTAGGCAGATCTTGCTCCTGAGTGTCTGTAAGTGTTAAAACTTCCTTTATGGTTTTGCTGGTGATGCTGGAGGGTAGAGAATGAAGTAGAGTCCTGCTTTTGTGGTTCACCAGGGTCCAAGGTGAACATGGTTATGAAACCACCTCTCTCTGTCTCAGCTCCTCTAATACTGTCCAGCTTTTTAATTTTTTCTTGCAACCTATGGCTTGTACTGAAGTCATCTTCTTTAACAGGTCCATTGGGGTGAATATGTCAGACTTTTCCATAAACATTGTTTTTAGCTTGAAGGCAAGTCCCCACAATTTTGGCAGAGACCTAGAGCACTTCCCTCCACTGTGGCCCTATGATCAAAGTTCAGGGCCCGCTCTGCATGTCCGCCCATGTAAGCTGCCACCCCACCCCCTGGGTCATGCACCATGCCCTGGTCGCTGGTATTTCCTAGGGCTGCTTAAATCTCCCAACATTGCTTATGGCAATGGCCCCAGCCATGTCAAATTCTGGTGGATCTTGCCACTCTTCCTTGGGTTTCCCTGAGTCCAGGAACTCTTTTATCCACCTTGATCTAGTGCTCAGCCACAGAACTTGCTGTTGCCACCACTATGTTCCTTGCTGGATGTCTTTTCATTACTCGGAATAGTCGAGTTGAATCGTCCCTCAAGTCACCTGTGTATGCCCTGTTCAAAACCAGCAAATTTGACAAATGATGGGGAGAGCAGGCTGCCTTCCAGGACAGATGGAAACTGTAAGAACTAGGAAAAAATGTGTATGATTTACAGAAGACTTCAGAGATTTTTTTTGGAAAAAATTAACATAAAATCTGTTCCATTCTGTGGTATTGTACTCCTGGGAACCCAAAACTTTGCTTTCCAGTTGACCTTTTCCTTTCACTTTCCTTTCCTGTCTTGTATCAAATGGCATCCCTGAAACACAGGGAGCATTTCCAGTTCAAGCCATTCTTCCTGATGTAGAGTCCCACTGGCTATGATGCCTAACCAAAGGGTCAGAAATCCCTGAATTTTCGATGGAGTTCTTTTTTTGGAGGGTGTAGAGGCAGAAAAATCAGTATAAACCCCAAGTTAACAAAATTGCAGTGCTCTTCCAAGGCTGCCATTCTGTGTGAAAAAAGAAAAGATGACACTTTGCTTCTTATATTCAAGTGATAAGTAAAAAAGTATGCAAAGTAAGAACCTGTTGCCATTAGTACTTGATCTCTCAGTTTTCTTCAGAAGAATAGCTAGTTTTCCCTGCTTTTCTCATTACTGATGTATGGTTTATTCTTATTTTCCTAATATATTTCTACTGAATTTAAAAAAATTGTGACATTTATGGCAGCATGTACAACAGTAAATACCTTTTATTTATCTTCTATTTTAGTTATGATCTTGTGCTACCTCTCTTGCAATACCCTTCCTGAATGATGTATAATTTTGTGCTAATTCAGGCACTGCTACTTTTAGAGGTATATATGTATATATATTACATATATGGGGGGGTGGGAGAGAGGATGTACTTATCTGTATGTGGAAAAGAGTTGTGCAAAAATAATTGGAAAAACTGCCAGGTAACCTTTCTGAATTGTTTAATGCCAGAAAATCAATGTATAATATTTAGTTCTTTCTTTAAAGTGTCTAAATGTTGTTTTTATTTTAGACACACATGGAGAAATTGAGCAGCAGATACATATATTAAAGCACTAAAGTGGGAAACTGCACTTTCCCTGATAGTGTTTATTTTTATTTTCATGGCTAGCTTTAGAAATATGGTAAACAATTATTTGAAATTTCTCTTATAAAAAAAAAAAAAAAAAGTAGTAAAACAGACTTTACCTGAAGACTAATAAACTCTTAAGTTAATGCTAAATATTGGTAGGGGATAGGGGAGGGGGAGTGTAGTTTATTTGTTACTTCAGAATTTTTATAACTTCAGAATAATAAAGTTATTTGTCTGGTGACAGGAGATTCCAACCTAACCAAGGAGATTCTAATAGCTGGCCAAGAAACACTGCTCAAAATTGTGAACCTGCTCCATTCTAGGTCCCATTGGAGGTACCAGCTCTTAAATGCAAAAGAAATGTCACAGCATTATCCGGGATAGTAAAATTAATTAAATTAATAAAAAATAATGTCTTCTACGACATATGTTTTACTACCCTTATTTCACATGATATTCCTGATGAAAAGTTTTGTATGGAAGGCAAAATGATAACATTTCTGCTAATCTAGTAGCAGGCAGGAGCACAGTCCTACAGCACTCACCTGTTTTGAAATTCAGTGTTTCTCTCCTCAGTCCTGTCCCTACCTTATTTTCCACCATCCTTTTCACTTCACACAAATATCATGGTATCCTTTCCACTGTGATTTTGCACTCCTATCACTGAACAACTAAAGACCTAATACATCAGTTACTGTCACCCAGACCACCGTGTCCACCTAGGTGATATTTTCTAGATACTGCTTTAGTTTCTTTGTGGTATTTTCCAGATCTCCTTTCAAAATATCTACTTTCATGCAGAATATACATCCTAAAATATTTTCACCTCTGGCGTTTGGAGAGACAAAAAAAAAGAAGCGAGCAACCCTATACAAACTAACAGCCCCTCACATGTTTGTCTTTTGACATGTTTATCTATGTAACGGGATTATATAAAATATTTATGAGCAAGAAGTGTTACAACTAGATACATCCTAAGCAGCATCTGTAATTCCTGAATGCTTCAAGCCTGAAGCAATTTACGGACCTCTATTGTGTGCACAGGAAATGGAATGAAATCTGGCACTTGTTGCTAGGCAGTGTGCTTACTGACATAGCACTTAAAAGTAATCTGCAAAGATCTTGCAGTGTAACTAGTAGGAATGCTAAATTGCTTCCAACACAGTTTGCCTGTGATGTATTTCTAAAATGAATGTAAACTTATTTTCCTAACCAATAATTTATGCCCACAAAATGTAAACCCCACTGCTTCTGTAGGCTGTCAGCTACATGTGGGGAAAAAACCCAAGCATTTGGGGGTTGGCTTTTTACTGGAATGTTCTAAGCACCTCTGAAGACCACTGATTTTAGTAGGAATTAACGAAGCCCACAATTGCTCTCTAATGTCCACAATTTGGCTTTTGAAAATTGCATCCATATTCAAGGGGTATGACACGGGGAGGGGTGTGGCTGTGGCAAAGGAATTTAGGTAGCATTTTGGGTAGGTTCTGTTTGCTTCTGCTCTGTTATGTGCTGTGGACACTGAAGTGAAAGGGAAAGGATTACGGTTTCTGAGGACCGGGAGAGGTCACAGGAAGACATCCTTTAGGGTATTTCTGAAATAACACAAACAAAACAGCAAGTAATCAGTCATTCTAGGTGAGAGAAAATGGTGTTTGAATATCATATTATTATATCATATAACATTTGTGTGGGGTGTGGAGAAGCAATTAGAAATGTGTGTGATGATGTATATGTTCTGTTTGTCTTAAAGCCGTTCCAAAATTTAAAAAATTATCCACTGCCTAATTGGGATTAAACCAAGCAGTGAAAGAGATACACCTCTTTCAAGAATATCACACTTTATTACATATAACTTTAAGATGTTTGTAACAGAGAATGTTCAACAAATTAATCTGTATTCAGTTAAAGAATAAAACTTCCTTTTTTTCCACTATGATCTAACTCAGTTTTCTTTCGTGGACTGCTATATTGTAGGTATCTACCAAAGATCCCAGTTGTATAAATTTTGTTGCTTTGATTGACAACTGTAATATAAATGAGATTCTGCTTTGCTTAATGATTGTCATTCAAACATTCATTTCAGGGAACATGAATTTGAACTAATGGCAAGAAAATTAAACAGTTCATCTATTGATTTGTTAATTCTTATTATTATAAAGGCATTTCCCTTAGGGAAATTGCATTTTGTTCTGGAATATCTTCTGCAAGTCCAGAATTGATTCTTGATGTGATCACATCTCATCCTTTTGATTAACAAGGTTGACTCTTTCTGGCAAGCTGGGGTTTTTATGCCTTTTTTTTTTTTTTTTTTTTTTTCTTTCTTCTTCTTCTTTGCATTTTCTCCTCCATGTTACTGCTTTCTTCCTCCTACCTTCACTTCCTTTTCCATTTGGAATATTGTCTAGGGTTAGGGCTGGGCTGGCCACTAGACAAGGGACAGATGCTTGGTTACTAACCCCTCTCCTTTCCCAAAGGGAAAAAGAAAGGGAATAAGGAAAAGAGACTTATGTATAGGAAAATACAACTAAACCAGCTTTGATGAAAATAATAAAATAGAATATATACAAAACCAATATCAAACCCAACCCCCTGTCACTACTGATGCCATGGAGCAGGCACTGGGGAAGTCCCATACTGGACTCAGCGGCAGAGCTGAACCAGATTCTGGAACTGGATTCAGGAACACACGGATTGGCATTGAAGGCAGAATGGACAGAGACCTCCACTGAAGAAGAGAGCTTAACCTTTGTGATCCCTCAGCTATATACTGAGTATGATTTATATTGGTGGAATACCTTGTTGATCAGTTTAGGGTCACCCATCCAGTCTGCTCCTCCCCTCAGGTGTATCCTTTTACTTACTGCACCCCTAATGCAGTACACAAGATTTAGCAGTGACCTTGATCTTTATAGGAGCAAGTTTAATCAAGAGACTTTCTGCACACTCATCTGTGGTGGTAACAGTAAACATCAAGCATTATCACTTCTAGAAGCAGATGCTGTCTGCAAAAATATGCCATTAACTTCAGAAAGTGCGGTTAGTTAGGAGACTGAGCTGAAAAGTAAAAGCACTGAACAGAATTAGTTTTGTTCTAACTCAAAACAGACAAGTACATATTTTAACAATTGTCAATATTTTCTTATTTTCCCATTTTATTTTCTTACCTTTGTTTGTTATGAATGCTTTCTGCAGTCCTGTGCTCTGCATTGTATCCCAGTCCTTCCTACTTATCTGTGCCTACCTCTTTTTCTTTCCTCAGTTTCTCTGTTCACTCCCTCAAACTCTGTTGTTTCTGGTTCCTTACACATGCTGTATTTAATACTGTCCTCTGCCTACCCATATAGCCATAATCCTTATGCACTTAAAGCAGCTCTGACATCTTTACCCAGTTCCTCTCCCCTCTCCCATATTATGCATTCCCCTTTCAGCCTGTACTCCCCCCCCCCGCCCCTTCTTGACTGAAGATATTTACTTAAGTAGAAATATGTTCCACTTACTACTGTTTGCAAAGTAGTTGTGTTGATCTATCATTCACTTACGTTTGCTGGTCTAAGCCAATGTATTCAGTATTATTATCCATATTAGTAAGTTTCACTGTGTTGGCATGAATTTGTCGACCTCGTTTAATCTATCTTTCAAATTATTCTACTTCTTAGAACAACTAACATATCCATAATAAGCAGACATTATTAATTTCTGTGATAATTGATTTTCTACAGAGTATGAAAGCTAGTCAGGGTTACACGTCAGAAAAACTTTGGGAAATGAAGCTCTGCTGCCAAAAGGGGGAACAGAGGAACTTGGGAATAGTTTTTATCTTGCTAGACACTATTTCAACAATCATTAATTATTATTCTTATGTTCTGTGACTCTACTTTGGGGGTTTTTTTTCTTTAAAATTGTTAATGACCATTTAATTCTCTGACTAGCCAAGGTCTTGCTGTAACTAGGTGGGCTTGTGATTGTCATGCTTGAAAAGACATGAATAACCAGCATGAACAGAAGAATTATGAGTGCAATACACATTGTATTAGAGTTCCTATTAGCGTGTCTTAGTCAGAAGCAGAAATACCTTGTTTTTATCCTTGATATCTGAACTTTCCTTATTGGCTTCTTTGAGGTTCTCTAGACCGTTCACCCGCACCTTCCCCCTTAAAATGTTTCTTAAGTGTACAACTAAGAAAAGTCCTAGGGGAAAAAAAAAAAAACAAACCAAAAACCCAACACCACACCTCTTCTATTATCAAGCCAGCTTGGTGAAACTTACTTAACACTTTGATTCCTTTTTTTTCTACTGTCTTCTTTAAAAGTTTCATCTTAATCTCAAACTCAGAAGAACAATAAGCATCTTGTTTACTGAATCCCTAATTTAAGAGAAGGATGTCTTTTATTCTTCATTTTTCATTCATTGCCACCAAAGTTCTTAGGAATTCTCTCTTTTGAAAGCTGACAGAGAACCTATCTTTTTGTCTGTGCCATGTGAAAGATTTGTTAAGAAAAGCTACCAAACATCCATTGTTAGAACAGCCTTCCTTCCTGCTGCCGTGATTGAGCTTTTGAAGACTGTCTGATAGTTTCATCAGATAAGAGGACTTCTGTGTCATGAGCAGAATGATTAGACTTGAGATTGAAGACAGACATGTGAAAATCAATGTGAGTTTTGCAATTGATTTCAGCAGGCCAGCCTCTTTTGTTTCCTTCTCTGCTTAAAGGATTTATTCTCTGTGTTCCCTTCCATTCTTTCCAGGCTACTTAATCTAGAAAGGAAGTGCACAGTGTAGGGGCAAGACCACTGACTTACATGATCTGAGTGTAAAGACAGAGCCCGTGTCACTGTGCTGTATAAATACCTTGGGAACATTAGCTAAACTCACTTGTCTTACATGTTTTCCAGTACATTTTATTCCCTATCTGTAAAGCATGGGTAATATTTTTTCCTCACCATTTTAGGGCATTGTGAATGTAAATGGCTGCACAAACACCTAATAATAGATTGTGATATGCTAAGATGATATGGCAATAGGACTATATAAATATCTGAAATGAAAATCATTTAGGACTCCACTTGAAATTATTCAGAACTTTGAGATATATTTTTCCTTGTGCTTCATACTTTGTCAAGAATGGAAAATGCTGTTCAATTGTTTGGATTGATTTATATATTTTTCTAAATTCATTTCTTATCAGCACTACATTTAAATGTGCATCAAGGAGAATAACAACATAAAGGGACTGATTAGTTCAATTATACCACCCACACCTAGAAATAATCTTTTTACACTAGCAATCTGAAGCAATGTTTTTAAAGCAAATAAAACAATATGTTCACCTTTTATCCATTATGTTCTTCTAGTTTTAGAGATTTCTCTGATTTATTCCAAACCAAGGAATAAAAATAGAGTTAATTTCAGTTTGCCACGAACTGCAATCTTTGGTATTTTAAAAACGTATAATACTGTGCTGATTACTCTTTGTTTAAAAGGCTGGTAATCTGTGCATACTATCGCAGTTGGAGCCCCGTTCCCACCTGCCAGCTATTTTCTCACTGCGTCTCTGGGCAAGTAGCTTTTCATTTTCCTCTTTATCTGACATAAAGAATAAATAATATGATAACGCCTACTCTGCAAAAGCTGTACATTACATTGCCTCTGCCAAAGTTGTCTGACCGTGCCTCTTACAGAAAAGTCTGAGCACATTCACTCACCTAATTTTGGTGATGTACCTGAGGTGCCTAAGTTAAAGCCTATCTTGCTAAAATGCTTACATTGGTTTTCAGACTCTGCTGTGCAGATCTGTGAGCAGCCATGAACTATAAGTAAAGTTTTTACAAAAGGCAATTGAAGAAATCAGGTATTTAACAATATCTATTCAACAAAATAGATGAATTTTCTGAAAAGATATCATGTTAGCTGGAAAAAGTCTAGGGGATATGTAAAGCAAGAATAATGTATATCCTGATATAGGCTCTTTTTTGTTGTCCAGGAAATAAGCAGCCTACTTAAAATATGAATCAAGCCAAGACACTTGCTGGAGTCACCTATCCCTCTCCCTTCCACAAGCTTAGGGTGATCCAGCTTTTAACTCAACCAAGGAAATCAAGTGCATCCTTTTCCATAGGATGAATTGAAGGGCCTTGTAAGAATTAATAGTATTCGGATATCAGGCTAATCTAAACTGCTTTCATAATCCTCTCTAAATAAATATCTTGGGGAAAAAGAAAAGTAGGTTGTTTTTTTTTTATCATCTCCCCATCCTTCTCTCTGTGTTACTTTTTTTTGCAAAGAAGGTGCAAGGATTTGTTAAGAATTCCTGTTTTGAATAGCTTATTTCTTCACCAATGCTTCAGTTATTCCACTTGCTGAGCCCTCCTTCTGACTTAGTTAAGTCACTGGATTTAGAACATTTTCAGAAGTCAGGATGCTGCAATTCCAGCACTGACCTTTCTTGAAGACTTAACTGCAATTGCAATGTATTTTAGCCTTCTATCTCTGTTTCCCAATATACCACAGAGTAAAAATTTCCCAAATATCATACAGCATGTTTTGGAAAGTGAAGTCTATTTTAATTTCACCAAGGAGCCAGTGCAGGACTTGGTAAATTGGCAAGTCTGTACTTTGTGAGACTGTAATAACAACAGAAGTGCTTCAGGAGGTTTGGCTGCACTGTAGAAGAAACTATCAACCTGAGGCATGTTCTAGGAAATGGGACCCATCTTTATTTTGCTGAATTTTAGATTCTTCTTAAAGCTTATAAGAAAACCCACAATCTCTGAACAGGTTAAAAGTTCAGAGATGTTTATCTTTTCTAAAAACATAGGGAAAAAATTAGACTTTATAAAGAGTTGATTAATGTTCAAAAAGCAAACGAAGAAAAACCTAATACCTAGCAGTACAGTGGAGGAAGAATATAGCCAAAAAAAATCTCGAGAAGCATTTGTTTAACATTTGGCACTGTGGAAAAGAGTGGATAAATGTGGGCACAACTTAATGTGCTCAGAATTATATTTTACTTCTGATCCATGCTCTCCATTGAGTTATGCTCCCCTTCTGTGTCCTCTGTGGTTAGATATTTTCAAAACCTTCTAAAATGAGATTTTTAATAATGCACCCATGTTTTCCCCTCCTGTAATGGACTATTGAAATTATATGCAATGATCAGTTTGTTTTTAAGCATTACTGCAGGCTAGTACATCCTTGAATACTCTGTTTTTGTACACCTCTTCCTTTTGTAATGAGTTTTCCCCATATGCTAACACAAGTTTTGGAGAGGTGAATCAATTTCAGAGATTACTAGCTGTTATTAAAAAATTTAAAACTATGCTGTTATAAGCTATGGAACTGTTGTTTCCCATTTATATTTTCTATGTCAAGTGTGCATCTGCATTGTTTTGAAGGGAGAGAAACCAGATTTCCTACCAGACACAAGTGTAATGGAGATGGTTAAAGAATGATATTTATGATCTTTGCTTAGGGATTCATAAGTTACTAGGGAACTTTCCTGATTAACCAAAAGACTGAAAAAAAGTTTTTGTTTTAAATCTGAGGAAACTCATTAACTTTGTTTATGTTTTCTTGTTGAGATGCTGCTGTGAAAAGCACACCCACAAAGAATTTATTTTAAACTAAGCTTTTTAACAAAAGCTGTATGAAGAATGTGCAAGTACATTCCTGAATTTGTTACATATGTAAAAACACCATTAAATAGAAATGTTCTCTGTTCCAATTTATTAACTATACTTATAATGAAGTTATGGAGAAATTTGTTTTGTAAATCATGCATGGAACTTTGGACAACTAATATTAAAAATTAATCTATCATTAATAGGTAACATTGAATGTAATTATTTCAGATAAGAAAATACATCTTTTAGGAGATCCTTGGTTTGAAAAACATCATTGGATCATCAGTCAGTCATTCCTCAAGCACAATTACTGAGCAATAATAACTTCATAATGCTACTAAATTTCGCTTAAATGTAGTCATTGTGGGAGGTTTGTAGTAATTTTATGAGTATGTGTCTGCTTTTCTCCCATCCAATTCACTATGCAAAGGAGATGTAGTATAAATCTGTTAGCTTCTGACTCAATAATGACTACAAAGTCATCAAAGTCCTTGTGCAGTGAGTTGGCTTAAATTAGATGTAGGTTCTCCTGTGTGCAGCTCATGTACAGATTGTGCTAGTCTTGTCATTTTAACCTTTTGGCCATTAGATTTGTCATCCTGTGAATAATATCTAAGACTCATTTTTGTACTCTGTGGAGCTGTCTTACCCAGATTACTTGTTCCATGTAATATTTATGTAACTGGCATGTCTTCTGTGAGCTTATTTGACCAGCTGCTAACCAGATACTATAGAAGGTCTGATTTGTTTTGGTGAATGCTACAGAGGATTGTAACACATCTGTGCTAGAGTTAGTTATGAATCCCAGTAATAAAGGCACTCAGACTCCATAAGATACTGTTTAAAATACATTTTATTGGAGATAACACTAGAAGGAAAAAGGGGATAGCACAGATAATCTTACATCTCTTCAGATGCTGGCAACTTTAAGGTGTGCAGCATCAGATGGTCTCCAACCATCTGTTACAGGATTTTCTTTGAACTAAATATTATGAGTTATTTTGACTGTCAAGAAAAAGCATGTTCATATGAGAACTTTAAAACAAAGTCAAACACACAGGTATCATCCTCGCCAGCCATTGTGTGTGAGCCTAGCCACGTATTTCGCATGTAGCAAATCAAATCTTACTACTAGTAATCTAAGGGCACCCAGTCCCTAAAGCAAAGTTTGTGGTGTCAATCTGTGCACTATTTAGTCTGCAGTACCAGCTGCATTCATTTTGAATGTGTGATGTGTGTTAACATTACTTTATCCCTAAATAACTTTCTTTTTTTGTTTTTGGTTTCTGTGATTGTTGTTAATTATTATTATTTTTGGTTGGTTCATTTTTTTGTTGTTTTTTTTGTTTGTTTGGGTTCTGTTTGTTGGTTTGGTTTTTTTATTGTTGTTGGTTTTGGTGGGGTTTTTTGTTGTTGTTGTTGTTTGGTTTGGTTTGGCTTTTTTGAGCTTCCCTCAAATTGCTTTTCAAGGAGCTTTTTGACAGAGATTTTTTTAAAGGCTAACCACCAAGTGTAAGATTATCAGGTCAATACTGTAGATAATCTGAGACTGGAAGCATTAGGAGTCCTTGCCTGTCTTGGGACTGAGATCCAAAGCTGGAAACCTTGAGAGCTCCTGTATAAACACAGCTTCCAAGGTTTCAAGATTTAATGGCAGACAGCTGAAAAGGTGAAACTGTAGAGGCCCTCTGGTTTCCACAGGTTCCTTTCTTGTGCCCATGGGAGTCTAGAAGTCCTTCGATGGTTTGGCTAAATCAAATAGCTGCCGGGCAGGCCTTTGGAGGCATAGTTAATAAATTCATGTGTTACTTTTTTTGAAAATAAAAACCCTGCTGCATTTGTGGATTTTTTTTTGGGGGGGGATGGTGGTGGTGAAGCCAAACATAAATTGTTTAATCTCATGGAGACTCATGTGTTCTCCTTCAGCCAGTTTTGGATCAGCATGTTTGGGCCATGGAGACCAAAGGTCATGTGCAGCTGCAGACACAAAGGGTATCTGGGCCAGCATTTGTCAGTGAACCCAGAGCACAAACCCAAACACCTCAGATTCAGGAAATGAGGTTTATTTAACTCAGTTATTTCAACTCTTGAGCACAGCACCACTAATATGAACCTGCTGGATTTGTAAATCTTTCTTTCCCACAGGAATGTAGTTTTGAGAGTGTTTACAACTTTTAGTGTCTACACTGCTAAATATGTGAGGCTTCTTTATATTTTTTGTCTTCTCTACAAGTTATTTAATGGAAAGGAATTGTTGATGTCTCAGGTATAACTTTGATATGTGCAGTATCTGTGCAAAAGTCTACACTGGGAAAGTAACATACAGATAAATGGTCGTCTTGAGAAGCCAAAGAATACTTACTCTGTCTATTAAAAGATCTTCCTACTTAAAAGTTGATTTTTGTTCTTAACAAAATGAGAAACCATTTGGTTAAAAATAAGTAAGAAATCTTTCACAGAACCATTGAATTATTAACGGAAACCTTGACTCTAGACTGTTGTGATGGATAAAACTAATTTATCCCTGTCTCCCTGAGATATTTATATCATCTGACTAAACAGCATGAATCACATTTAAAATTATATCAACTTGTGCCACCTTGGGGGTAACAAACTGGAGCTGATTCAACTGAGTGTTTCTTTCCTTCATTTTAATCATTCACAATATCTAACTAATTTTTATTACAATTGAGTCTGTTTACTTTACAGGGAATTTGAATTCATAGCCAAGAGGGGGAAAAAGGAAATGCCACTAAATAGCAGTATCATTTTTTTCTCATGTATTTTATACTGGTTTAGTACAGGTAGAGGAAAAATGCATATTGTCTTTGATTTCTGAAGTATATATATGTATACACAGACGCAAACTTATTTATACTAATCACGCATACACAGGAATAAAACACAAAGCATTTTATATATATAAATGTGGGTTTTATATACTCTTGAAGTGAAAGACTCAGACTATGAAAGACATTTTGGTCTCGGAGCACAGTTCAGTACATAGAAGTGCTAAAACCATTAATTACCCTTGCCGTGTTTTAGAACTGGAAACAATGAAATTTGAGTAGCAACATTTTGGAAATTTTCATGCCTTGCACATTGTTGTTTTTTAAACAATGACCAAAAAAGATTTCAGAATTTACCATGAAATCAATTTCCCAAAATTTTTTCTTAAGTTAATTGAAATTTTATGATATTAAAAAACGAGAAATATTCCCTCATACTGTTTTAATACATGGTTGGAAAAAAAAAAAAAATTCTAACTTATTTGATGTTTAAGCAGAAGCGGGATGGAGATATAGAAAGGGCTACACAACTGGCACACAGAGTTGTGTGCAGAGAAAATTTTAGTGCACAGGTGACAATCTCACCTACATCTGTTTCTTGCTGTGACTCATCTTCAGTACTTTATACAACAGTGAGACTGAGGAAAAAAAAAATTAAAATATGAAACCAAGTAATGGACTATGTAAAAGAGCAAAAATCCTTCCTAGCCTCTTTCAGAAACTGTTGTTCTGAAGTTCTGAAATACAGGATTTACAGTAGTATATATTAAAAAAACACCCTATGACCAGCATGGGCATTTAAAGTCTTTATAAGCATTACTGTAATTTAAATTCTAATCTTAGCAGTGGAATTGCAGTTGACACTAAGTGTAGTTTTAAATTTCAAGACTAAGTAAAATCATGCATGATGACCAGTTTGGACAGAAAAAGATAACTGTAGACTCAGTAATGAAAAGTATGCTCTTCCCCCCACCCCACCCCTGAAATTTGAAGATATTAAGTAAAAGTTTTAATTCTGTAAATGAAGTCTCATACTTTTATCTTCCTGAAATAACTTTTCTACCTATATTGTTTAATTAATTTTTATGTCTAAAATACCTTCTAGAGGTCAACTTCTTCTTTTT
>JANHGN010023453.1:79331-90368 GCA_024605025.1 Megaceryle maxima
AACAAAGAAAAATGAAACAGCCTTTTAGAAGACTTCACTGCAGAATGGTAAAATTTTGAAGGGCATTTGCTACCAGTCAAGGTTGGAGTCCAGAAACTGCCTTCCAGTTTTTCCATTACATTGTTCTTCAAGTGAGAGAATGTTTCATGAACCCCACTTCTGCTCACTATTGCTGACCTTTAATTTTTGTCTGGGTCCATGCATTTTTATACAACTAGATTTCTCACAAGTTAGTTGCTGTGCTGACATGAGCAAAGAACCCAAAGGATTTGTGGGACTTGCCATTGAGAAGCAAGGGTCTCTCAATAAGATAATATTGAAACCAATTTAACATAAAATTTTAAGCATATGGCACGCTAACTAAATGATACATTTAATTTATGACAGTGATAAAGATTATATGAAACTCATCATTTTTTGACTAACAAATGAGAGACACTTAAATGAGAAACTGACTCTCAAAAATAGGCATAGATGATTGTGATCAGTAAAAGTACTTAAACAATCATGTTAAGACCTTTTTTTTTTTTGTCTCCTTTCCTGGGTTAAAAGTGGCCTCAGTCTATCACTGAGTCTTCACAGAAAAACCAACATAGCTGAACAACAACTAAAAGTGACTAAGTGGGGAGTGTTTGTGAGTTCAAGAAAATAAATGCTTTTGGTTTTGCTTATAATAAACAGGACGGGGATTTCAATGAGACTGTTTAGGGAGTTTGGGGTAATTTTGATGGGCTGTAGCCATTCATATTTTCTCTTGATGGGATTGTCTTTCAATCTATTAGGAACATCGCCTTTGGGGTCTGAGCACTGTTTTTTAATTGCCAATAAAAGATGATCGGGGATGACATGAGTTGTTGCAAAAATAGTCCTCTTCTGTCAAACGGTTAGCCATTTATAGCAATTATTTTCATGAACCAATCAAGATTAACTTTTCTGACTCAATTGTTTTCAAAAATTTGAGTAGCTAGGACATCCTACCCAAACCAAGATTCTCTATGTGAGCAATTTCCACTTCTAGTCAATGGGAAGGAATGGACACTTTTAGGACACAGTGTATCCAATCTCTAGATGCCTGATTTAGGATTCAATTTACCATTTTATCTTTTTTTCTGTTTGGGAATTATCTGTAAACAAGATAGTTTTCTGAAAATTCTTACTTGTATTTAATTCTCGAAGTAATTGTAGCAAATCTAGTTCTGATGGTTGCTTACATTTTCTTATCAGTTGCATTATTATTACTTTACTATATGTTAGCTCTTACAAACATTTTTAAAGTTTAGTTTTTTAGACTTCTAGTTTTAGCTTTTAGTTTTAGGGGTTTTTAGACATTTTTATGTCACAATGCCTGGTTCTTCTGTTCTTTGGATTAATGTGACATTTAGTAAAACTTTATATGTGTAATGGTGAAATGCACAACGGTTTCTGCAAACTAGTTGTGTAGTATCAGTATCAAAACTGATCAGTATAAAACTTACATTTTGGAGGACTTCTTTTGTGTCAGTAACCATGTTTTCAAAACATATATGGGTGTAACATGAGGAGTATGAGTCCTGTGAATCAAGTTCCTTTTTAAAAAAAATCTATACTTGCTGGCATAGTGACACTAGTGACTGCTGAAATAGTTTGTGCAAGCCCATTTACCACAGGGCCTTAGTTAACATGATACATCACAAAGTTCTTACCCTTAAAATTTTAATAAACATGATAAAGGTAGGGAAAAGGGGTATTTTATATAACTGGCATGGCTATAATTTTGTTTCTAATGTGATTTATAGTATTTTGGGGAATTTTTGACTATATAACTCCTTAATAAAGTTATTTATGTCTGTTATATCTTATGATATTTTATTATAACATATGATAGCTGTTACCATGCATTACACTCCAAACTAGAAAACATTGAGGAGGAGGAAGAGGATAAGGCAGTTATTTGCTTTGCCCTGGTGTTTGCATTCCAGGTCAGATAGACTCTCTGAGGGAAAAAGGGTGATTCTTCCTTCCCTGGGAGCAACAAAACAAACTTCTTCTGTTTGGGAGGGTCTTTATTATACCTCTTGGCATTCTTGCAAGATCTACTCTTTTCTGACATACCATCCACAAACTGAAGAAAAATAACCCCAAAAGCTTGAAGTTGGATTGGTCAAAGTCCTGAAATAACAAGATATTGTTGTAGAGGTTTTTACTATCCTTCATATGAATGAAATAATTTTAATGTGGACACGAGAAGAACATGCACTTTGCAGTAAAATTATTAGTATATTATTATAATACTTTGGTGATGTTATGAACGTATTTCTCTGCAATTAGATTGTCTATTGTATAAATAATGTATTGCTGTGATAACTGCTTTCTGGCTTGAGTCCTTTTTTCCTGACATCTGATCATAAGATCATCATGCAGATGTTCCTCACCAATGTTTCCTTCCTTTGATTCCTGGCTTTTTCTCCAAGACTATACTTAAAAATTCTTAATCCTCAGATGATAGCTGCAGAAAAGGGACTACAGGCTAGAGTGCAAAGGAACTTTAAGAAATTAGGCAGATATATTTTCAGATCATCAGTAGCCCTGACCTGTCTCATGTAATATGGCTGTGGAACTGGACAAAACCAGGCTTAATTCTTGAGAAGAAGATTAAGTTAAATTTTTTCCTTTCAATAGACCGAAGATATAATTTCCAAAGCTGACTTCCTACCTCAGTTGTATGAAGTCAGACAGACAACTCCAGGAGTAAATTCTACTTAGGAAAATCATAGAATCATAGAATTATTTGGGTTGGAAGGAACCTTAAAGATTGTCTCATTCCAACCCCCTTGCCATGGCAGGGACACCTTCCACTAGACCACATTGCTAAAAGCACCAACCACCCTGGATATAAACACATGCAGTAATGGTACATCCACAACTTCCCCGGGCAATCTGTTCCAGTGTCTCACCACTCTCAAAGTGAAGAATTGCCTTCTTATTTCCAATCTAAATCTACCCTCTTCCAGTTTCAAACCATTACCCCTCATCCTATCACTTCAGGCCTTTGTAAAAAGTCCCTCCCTAGCCTTCTTGTAGACCCCCTTCAGATACTGGAAGGCTGCTATAAGATCTCCTCAGAGCCTTCTCTTCTCTAGGCTGAAGAACCCCAAGTCTCTCAACCTGTCTTTGTAGAAAAGGTGTTCCAGCCCTCTGATCATCTTCGTGGCCCTTCACTGCACCCACTCTAACAGATCTGTGTCCTTCTTGTGTTGGGGGCTCCAGAGCTGGACACTATACTCCAGGTGGGGTCTCACCAGAGCAGAGTAGAGGGGCAGAATCACCTCCCTTGACCTGCTGGCCAGAATATGGTTGGCTTTCTGGGCTGCCAGTGTGCATTGTTAGCTCAAATTGAGCTTTTTATCAACCAGAACAGCCAAATCTTTCTCCTCAGGACCACTCTCAATCCATATGCTGTCCAGCTTGTATTTGTGCTTGGGATTGCCTTGACCCCAGTGCAGGACCTTGCACTTGGACTTGTTGAGCTATATGATTGTTGTGGGCCTACCTCTCAAGTCTGACAAGGTCCCTCTGGATGGCATCCCTTCCCTTCAGCATGTTAACCACACCACACAGCTTGGTGTTGTCTGCAAACTTGCTGAGGGTGCACTTGATCCCACTGTCCATGTTGTTAACAAATATGTTCAACAGTACCGGTCCAAGTACTGATCCCTGAGGAATGACACTTGTTACTTGTTGACATTGGGACATCTTACTGTCAATCACAACTCTGAGTGCAACCATCCAGGCAATTCCTTATCCACCAAGTGGTCCATCCATCAAATCCATGTGTCTTCAATTTAGAGACCAGGATGTCACGTGGGACAGTGTTGAAGGCTTTGTAGAAGTCCAGGTAGATATGGTGCTCCTTATTAAAAATGAACTATTTGAATGTTGTATCTATTTACAGCTAAGATTAGGCTTTTTATTGATATGGATTGTTTCTGTGTCTATCTTTATTTGGCTGGTGGATCTTTAGATTTCAGTCTTCTCAAAAATAAAATATGTATCATCTCTGATAGGCTAATGAAATTCTTTCCATAAACTGCAGTCACTGAGTACTATCTTCAATGTTTACAGGCACATGTCTGTGTGGCAGGTGTAAATGTGCAAACTCAGAAGGAAATGGACTCGTCTATGGTAAATTTTGTGAATGTGATGACAGAGAATGCATAGATGATGAGACAGAAGAGATTTGTACAGGTATGTATTTTAGTGAGTACAAGAAGAATGGTGAAGCTTAATATAGACTGTTATAAAAACATTTAACTGTGTGGACCTACAGAATGTCTTTACAGAATGTATGATTTCAAAGTAAATATATTTAGAAATTTTTACCTTGCAAATATAAGTGGGAATTTCTCATGCAAAAATTAACTAAGCAGGAGGTTAAAGAATGAAGAAATTCTGTGACATCCTCCACTTTTTGGAATAACTGCAAAGAGAATTACACAATGTAATTCACTAAGGTAATTTATAGCTTAGTGTGTCTGTCTTCGGTAGAATATAAAAAATGTGAATGCTTTGTGACACAGATGAAGGCAAGATGGAGGACATAGAAAAAAGAACCAAACAAAAGAAAAAGGAAAAATAGATGATTAGGAATTTTGTCAAGGAAGCAAAAATTAAAAAGAACAAGAATAAATGTAAGGTGAGAACTCTGAAGCAATTCAGGATATAAAAAGGGAAGGGACTGAATGAAGAGAAATTTAATCTGTGAGAGGAAAGCCAAGACAATAAGATGGATTGAGCTCTGCTGATGGAGAAACAACAAAAATTCAAGCTGTACTTTCAGTTCACTATAAGATAGGAACCTGGAAATTAAATATTGTGCAATACATACAATTTTATGGCGTGATAAATGCTATTACCTCTATTACTAGGGAGGCTCATCTTTGAGCTTGAAGGTGCTACAGATCTGTTTTCAAGCTATAGACATGCATTCTGTATCTGTATGCATACAGGAGGGTTCAGAACTGCATTTAAACAATTCATACTCTGATAACGGTGCTTGCTCTGATTATGTGCACAAAGAGAGAATTTGTGTAACATAGATTCATCTGTTTTTATCCTTGCACAGAGAACAAAATAAATTCTATTTCTTTAAGTGCCTGTGAAGGCAAAAAGAACTTTTTTTTTGCATAGTATTAGGTAGGGATTTTAAATGAGGGTAAAAAGTATGGTCGGTCCTCTGAAGTCCAAATCCAGGAGTAAAGTACAATATTTCCAGTAATTGCCTGAAATAAAATGAGTGGAAGGTAATAATTTTTATGTGCCAGTGATTCCATTTATACATATTTGCTTATAACTATTATATATATTGCAGTAAATTCTCCTTCTGTTGTTTTTGTCAGTTTTTTTTTTCCCCACCTGTGTTACTGCTGGTTTATATTATTAGATTTTTCTTAGTTTGTATTTTGCCTTGCTTCATCCAATGGTGCCATGTTTCAAAACAGACCAGATGCATCTATGTAAAAAACTAGTTTTATGTGTATCCAGAAATCAAAGCATGTTGGTATAAAAGAACAAGCAAATACTGGTAGATTCAAGTCTCTGTCACATGATTCACTAGTACAAAAGTCCTTATATGTAAGGTTTGGAGCCTTCTAAAGGAAATATGAGGCATAAACTAATGGTGTGTTTGTCTTGGTTAAGTTGTTCTAAGCTGAAAAGTTTATGCACATAAATTATGAGTATTAGTTTTTGCTTTGCTTTCTAACAAACTTCTACAGTACATAACTAACTGAAAATCAAAGGTACATAATTTCATCATAGAAAAAGCAGACCATACAGGCCTATTTAGTTATTGCTTCTCTCTCCCATCCCAATGTCTCCTTTGATACCCTTTATGATGCCTTTCTTTCTGCAGGTTTTCCACCACAGGAATCATTTATTTATGAAGTAATAAATTACATCCCAACCCTACTCTTCTTAGCTAGCAATGGCCCCTGGATACTCTCTACAAACAGGGTGAACCTAATCAGTGCCTGTTGTACTTTCACAGTTTGTGTAGCACCTACTTAGTTACTACATACCCTTTATTGCCCTTGACGTTATAGACAGGTCTTGAAGATTTTAACTTTCTTCAAGGAAAGCTATCTCAGGAGGATCAAACAAATGAAAACAAAAACAAAAAACAAAACCAAAAACTTCTATTTACACACATTTCTTAAAGCCTGCAGCTGTGAGCTGGGATTTTATCCTGGAAAAGCATAAAATGCCATGCTGAGATATAGATAACATGCTTTTTAATCTTTTCACAAGGGGACTGCATTTTTTCAAGCAAATCAGTTCTTAGGTAGGACAGAGTTACAAAGGTGTATCAAGCTTTTTCAGCCTCGGTTGGATTTTTAACAGTCAGTTGACTGTATCACTCTTTTTTTGAGGTTCCATAAACTTGGAATCAAGTTGGAGCTCATTTTTAATTGTAGAATCACATAGATTGGAAAAGACCTGTAAGATCATTAAGTCAAATCATTACCCTAACACTGACAAGTCCTTGACTGAACCATATCCCTAAACTCTATATCTACAGGACTCTTAAATACCTCCAGGGATGGGGACTTCACCACTGGCTGGGGCAGGCTGTCCCAATGTCTGATAACCCTTTATAATATCCAATCTAAACTTCCCTTGGTGCAACTTGAGGCTATTTCCTCTTGTCCTATCACTTGTTACTTGGTTGAACAGACAGACCCCCATCTCTCTACAACCTCCTTTCAGGTAGCTGTTGAGAGCAGTAAGGTCTCCCCTGAGCCTCATATATAAAGTATTATGCTTTTATCTAAGGCTTTTTTTGTTCTAATGGAGTGATTTTGTCTTCAGTAAAGAGCAAGAGGTACTGGAAAATTGTATCATTTATTTCATATTTATTTGAGGACTATACGAGTGTGAATGAAGAATAAAGTAGTAATATTTTAATCTGCAAAAATTGCCAGTAGATTAGATTAATTTATTCCTTCATCATTTTTTCCTTTATTTATTTTCCACTGTTCAAGAGAAAACTTTTGGTAATAAGCATTATTTTAGAGCATCTTTGCTGTTTAGTTATCTAATTAAGATGGAATTCTTACCTTCTGTTATATTTGTACATATAACCAAACCATTCTAATGAAAATTCTATGTTTAACTGTAAAAATAGGGGGGAAAATGTATTCCACGGGTCTAAATTTGCACTCTTGATAGTTAAAAATGTATACTAACCATACTGTGAGAGAGACAGCAAGGTCTCCTAAGCTTAACATACCTAGAGAGAAAAAGGGCAAGATGCTGACTTGCTCCTTCTAGTAAAGACTTACCTTATGGCTTTACGATTAGTAAAATTTGCAGCTACTTATTTTAAATGCTTTGTGTCACTGAAGCACATGGTGGAAGTACCCTAATAGATCAGAATATTTGGGAGCTGGTTTCATCAAGCCTGAGATCACCCAACTAAGTTTTTTAGAGGTGTGTGGTTTGTGAAATGAACATCTAAAAAGTTCATATTACTAATTCCCATATTTAAAAAAAATTCTTAACCAATAAGAAGGGAAACTATATGCAATGTAGGCAGCTTGTATAAACCCAAGGTCCTTGTGCTGAAATTATCTGAGGAGTAAAGAACATGCAATACCTACCCATGCCAACTACAACGGGCAAGGGTGTCCTATCTAAAGATTTAAAGCTGTGCTTAAATTTGAACTATTACAGTTACTGTCTTCCAAATTTACCTATAAAGTTTCAAAAATTAAGCTTACAGATATAAAAATATTAATTTTATTTTCATAATGGTTATTTATTAGGTTTAATCTGTGATTAAATGAAAACGTGTTCTAAAACAGACTTGGGAAAAAGTATAGTTCAGGTATACTTTGTCATATTTTATGTAGGCATATACAGTCTATAAATTGTTTCTATTCTGAGTCTAGCACTAAAAGTTTTTAAAAGAAATAATCAAAACAGTTGAATTGTTAATGTCTTTTAAAAACTTGCCTCTTTCTCAGTGTATAAAATTTGTTTTGGCTTCAGGCCATGGAAAGTGTTACTGTGGAAACTGTTACTGTGAGGCTGGTTGGCATGGAGATAAATGTGAATTCCAGTGTGACATCACCCCCTGGGAGATCAAGAAAAGATGCACATCTCCAGATGGCAAAATCTGCAGCAACAGAGGTGTGTCATTCGCATGTTTCTTCTACACATGTTTATATATCTTGCTTTTATTTTACAGTACGCATTTTCTCCAGTAGGACATACATCTGCTATAGCGAGAGACTTAAAATATTAGCAGGTTTTTCAATGTGAATGGATTGGTGCTGTAAGGCCAACAGGACTTTAGGTCAATTTGCTCTTAAAGAAGACCAAGGAAGCACAATTGAACAGAGAAAATGAAAATCACAAAGTTTTTAATTTCACCCCAACTAAGATGCATTCAGTAACAATGCTGGAAAGACAGACTTCACACGGTATTTCTAACTACATGGGATTTTCTTTGCATAAAGTTCCGAAATTTGAATTTTACCTTATACTTCTGTCTAATTTTGCCATTTTAGAAAAAAGAAATTAGCATAAAATAAGGTTGCTTTTCACTAACTGCTATGTTTGGCTTCATTAAACAAAGAGTTTAAAAATCATGTTAGGGTTTTTTTTTTTTCAGTAGGCCAGAATAATTACAGTACATAAGTGAAAGTCACTTAAAACATCTCTACTTAGAAAACCTGCTATACTCTGAACATTTAATTACCCCGAGAAAACTCTCTCCTCTTAATTATGAGAAAATTGAAAGATTGGCTCAAATACAGACATCATGTAGGATCATTTATTATATTATATTATTTATAAAATCTTGGGATTTTAGCAGTAAAAAAATTTCTGTAGTTCTGGAAATAATAAATACTGAAGTGGCTTCAGATCAGATGCTTTATTTGCTCAGAGAAAATTTCTCATCAAAGTAATTTTTTTGTTCAAATTTTAAGTTTCTTTAAATTTATACTGTAATTGGATAAAATGAGGATAAATAGTATAGCCAATATTCTGAATACCTACAAAACCCTATGTAAAGGTACAGTCATGGGATACTTTATATATTTTTAGCCTTTCGTGTATTTGTGACTTTTTCCACATAAAAAATGTGTAGGCTTTGACTACATGAAGATGCTTTCCAACACAGTATTTCTACATTCTTCAGTCCTATTTACCCATTTTTCTATGTACATCTTAGGATACAGGTGCAGTTTATCTTGTCATTCTTGAGCCTTGTAAAAATTAAATATCAAGGCTAACCTTGCTGTCCAGCCTTCTTTACTGCTAAGATGGATTAATCATCTGTATCTTTCCATTGACTGTCTAGTCAACCAGCTGAGATCAGATGTGAACCTTTAGATTTTTTTAGACATTGGTGAGATGGTTCTTTGTGTTCAGATATCTAGGACAGCTGTTTCAAATTACCTTTAAATTTTTTTATGGAAGGAGTAATCATTCTCCAGAGGTATTTCCTTGTTTTGGTTTGGTTTGTTTGTTAGTTGGTTGGTTTGTTTTACTTTTGTGTTTGTTTTTGTGGTTAGTGGGTTTTTTTATGTTTTGTTTTGATTTGTTTTGTTCTTGTGATGGTTTTTTTTGTTTGTTTTCTTTGGTGGTTGTTTTTTTTCCTCCTCCTTCAGTAATGTCACTGAATTGTGAAAGTATCAAAAATCAGATGCAAATTTCTTAAGGGGTGACTTGTCAGCTTTACCACTAAATGGGACAGCAGCTCTTCCTGTCTCATGTAACTGTCATGCATGCACAATTATGTAGACATTCTCTTTTTAGACAATATGTCCATATCTATCTGTACTCTTTAGTTACTCTGTCCTATTCTCAAATGCATTATATTGTTCAGACTGATCTGAATAAGAAGATGAAGTCTTTGGTGGAGTAGAATTAGGTGAAGCTACTCTTCAGGAAATGAACTCCATGCATCTGTAAGTGTAGGCTGATGCTTTGTGCCTGTTGGCATCTCAGAAAAGTAGTGAGTGTATATCCCTGAAGCATATTTGGATTTCTGAATAAAGCAACTGTCTTTTTTTGTTTTGACATTTCCTAAGTAGGATGTGTGTTCTTTGTATATCAGTAACTTGTGCCAAATTAGTATCTCTGTTATATTTCACATTCTTATTGTAAGTGACAGAGTGTGGCCCTGAATATTGACTGGGGAAAAGTAGAACAACATTTTTGCATTGATCTGTGCTGATGTTCTTCATAGGTAAAGAATGACCTTCTAGACATTTTCTGCTGGACTAGAATTTGAATTCCCTTTTATTTTAAATGTTTATACTTTAACAATTGTTAATTATCCACTGTGCCCAAACCCAAGTCATTTAAACAGCATTGATTTTTATTGTCATTAGTGTCAGGGCAAATTACTGTTGATGTCAAAGATTTATGACTGTTCTGTGCACTACAATTTTCTGTTGATTTTTAACAAGGCTTAATAGCAAAAAAGAAACTTGAACAGGAAGCCAACTTGTTTGTGTAAAGTATTACTACTAAATAATCATAGAAGAATTTAAATCATAGAAGATGAGCATATGCTCATGATTAACACTTGCAGCTTTGAAAAAGCACTCCTGTGAGAGCAGAAAATTCACAAGTGTAAATTTCTGTAATCAAACTAATATTGCTTTAAATTGCTCAGTTAATCTGTCTTCATCTCTTTTTAACTCTCTCCTAGGCACATGTGTATGTGGGGAATGCACATGTCATGATGTGGATCCAACTGGTGACTGGGGAGATATTCATGGAGATACTTGTGAGTGTGATGAAAGAAACTGCAAAGCAGTGTATGATAGATATTCTGATGACTTCTGTTCAGGTAAGGAATATATGTACACATAAAAGGAGCTTATGTGCTGTTTTATAGTAAAAACATCCAATTGTTCTGATCTTGCTCTTCCTTAGTGCTCCAATTCTCATTTTCCTATCTTAAATTATACCATGCTTTAGCTGGGTTATTTTGGGAGAGCAGACTTTTTAATTTAAAAGACATAATTCTGAAAATAAAAA
>JANHGN010023453.1:90502-113438 GCA_024605025.1 Megaceryle maxima
TAATTCTGAAAATAAAAATTAAAAATAAAAATGTTTCAAATTCTAAATAATCTTAAAACTTTATTTATTTATGCCTTTTAACAAAATTCTATAAGTATAAAATACATTTAGGTTCTCACTAACATCCAGACAGCCACCTAAGGTTTGCATTGTATTTAGATAGATGCTTCATATATCAAGTAACAAAACCTGAGATTCTGAGTGACACCTTGCATACAATTTTGTATTGATAGAGGTGCTAATACTGGGCAGGTGAGAAGGACTTACACAATACACAGCATGCAAATTGTACACATAGGAACTTTGCAAAAACAAATGAGGGTGATTTTAAAAGGACTTGACAGATTACAGGTTGTGAGCTCTAATACATCCTGAAGAAATATGATCTGGCCTAATTAATAATAGGAAGAATGCAGTTACATCAAGGAAAGTAATAATGTGGTATATTCTTTTCCTGTTACTAGAACGAGGGATCACACAGAAAGGTTGTAGGAGTTGTCTGTAGTAGGGGAAGAAAGCTGAAACAAACATGATGCATGAAATTCTTAGCCTCTTTGCCTGTTATAAAGGTGAAAGGCTTCTCAACTGTTGTGGTTTTTCTTTTTTGATGAATCACTAGCTAATAAAATTATTTTGTAAAAAAAAAAAAAGCATTTCTAAAAACCTTCAGTGAATTAATTTGCTTGTTACTGTTTCAGCCACCTACAAATTTTATGTTGGTTTTTTTAATTAATAAAATGAAGGCTGTAGAACTGCAGTCATGAGAGCAACAGGAGGATTGACTTTTGAATGTTGTCAATTTTTGAATGTATTATTATGCTGCCAAGTATGTTTTTAGAACTCAGGAACTTATAAAAATGTCAGCATCAGCTAAGGAATACAAAGCTAAAAACAACACTGTAAATGTCTTCTGTAGTAAAAGGTGAACACAAGAGTTTCATAACTAATTAGATTATTAAATCCAACCTGTGGCATCTACAGCTAATGCTGCATTGCTGAAACAGGGCTTGAAATCCCTCTTACATTATTGACATTGCTGCTGCTGCTGCCCAGGATGGTAATGATTTTAAGATAGCAGAGTATAAGAAAATATGGACAGTTACAAAGGAGTTGGGGGGGAAATACTGTTATTTATCATTGTATTAAAGACCAATACAGTGTTCTGTATTACATAGACATAACTGTAAATGACCAAACATTAGAAGATATGTAAAAGTTAGTACTCATACGTCTTCCTTGATGTAACTAAAACTTGTGTTGATGTATAGCTTAGTTTTTCTGTCTAATCAGCAAAAATTTTAGTACTGCTTCTTGTTCTTTTCCCTTCCCTTTCCATTATGTTTTAGAAAAAAATAATTTAACCTTATCTGGCCATCTAAGTATGCATTCTTCAAATAGATTCTGCAAAAATTCAATTTTCACATAAAGCAGTGTGTACAATGTCATATAGTCCATCTAGTTAGACCTGTTTCAGAAGTGGACAATACTTTTTCAAAGTATTGATTTTGGTTAATTGTGGAAGACAGATGGAATCTGGAATTAATGATCTGCAATTAAAGATTTACCATCAGAATTGTAATTGTATTTTTGTTTTGTTTTTATGTGAAATAAATTTACTTAGAGCATGAAGTGTGTACACATTGTGTATGCAAAATTTCCTCATTTTTCTCACAATTATTTGTCAATTGATTTAGGATGAATACAGGAGGGATTAGTCAGATTAGGGAATATAATCCAGATCACTTAAAACTTACATCAAAAGGAGCTGCTACAAAATTTGTCCTGTCTTTCCTTACTATCTAATAGGTAGAGAAAGGAAATCAGATTGTCCTGAGAAGCAGATTGAAATGGTAGGAAATCATGTTTACATGGAAAAAGTTTTACTGTAACTGAATGAAATGCTATGTTTACTTCATAAGCTACAAATGACAGGAATTGTCAGCCCTGCTGTGAGGATTTAACATCACACAACAGCTTCATATGGCTTGGGGTGGCTGTCAATTTGCAGTATCTCATTGGCAAACAGATGCCTTCTTTTAACATCTGAAGTACTTTTCAGTATGTTACTGAATGATTTTCCTTCAGAGGTGTTCAAAAGATTGAAATGATTCTCTTTCTTTAAAGAGAGAATAACTTTCATCATTTGACACAGAATGAAAGAGGCTTCCAGAAAGAAATTCCTACATTAACACATACTATTAGCTCCTTTGCTGTGGCTCTAGCAAAGAAAATATTATATGAAAGAACATTATCCTTTCATAAGTATCTGTCTGGGTCAGGGAACATACATCCAATTCTCAACCTGTCAGCTGGTACATATGAAAGCAAGGGGTAGAATCATAGAATAGTTTGGGTTGGAAGGACTTTTAAAGATCATCTCGTTCCAACCCTTCTGCCATGGGCAGGGACACCTCCCATTAGACCAGGTTGCTCAAAGTCCCATCCAGTCTGGCCTTGAACACATCCAGGGATGGGCAACATGTTCCAGTGTCTCAACACCCTCACAGTAAAGAATTTCTTCCTAATATATAATCTAGATCTACCCTCTAAACAAGAGGAAGCTTTTAGTGCTTCTCAAGGAAAACAAATAACTAATATAAAGTTCTTGTGAAGTTAGTGACACTAATAACTCATAGAATGCTTGTTTCCTCACATTTTCTCCTTGTAAACTGATAAATGCATATATTTTAGAAATATAAGCCAGTCTTTAAATGCAAGTATGATTAGAAAGAGATATAAAATCTGTGTTGCTATGATTTTCAAGAAGAATCTGGGTGGAGAAGTGGACATCAGAGCAATGCTTGAGTTTCTGTGTCCAGTGAATGCTGACTATGTGAGAATTGTGAGTGACATTTAATCTACTGTCAGACCTTATGAAACCAGAAAGATTTTGTGGCTAGAATGCTTTTGCTGGTGCTCAAGCTTTCCTCATTCAGTGCAAGGATCATTTTGTATTGCCAGAATCCCACTGCTTTATGCAAAAACCATTAGGCTCATGATGAAGGGAGCTGGGCAATTAGCTTGTTTTCTCTTGCTCAGGGTATGTTAAATTTCATATAGATGGAATAGATTGTTTAAATGGCTTTCAGAGTTAAATTATCAAGAGTTATTCACCCCTTTCTTGTCTGTCATATATTTTTAAAGAAAATTTCCAGAAAAGCTTCTAAGGTGTTCAGTTGTTTCGCCACCCCAACCCCCCCCCCCCAATTTGCATAGTGAAAGTTGCATTTATGTTGCTATGTTTAGACACAGTCAGAAGGAGTCAAGTTAGCTAATGAGATACCAAACCCACATCCAGCTGCCCTATTGAAATGAGGATAGATTATGTCCAGTATGTTATTATTTGTACATTACTATTTAGGAGAAGGCACTGGTTTGAAACTTGGAATTGGCGTGACACTGCTTGTATCTAGTGGATCACACTGATTTCAAGTAGGTAAGAGTATTAATATATTACTCAGAGATTAAACTGCAACAGTGGTAGAAAAAGTTCATCTAATTATTAGGTTTTAATTCTTATCATCAATATGGAGACTAATCTTTAATTTTATTAATTGGATAGGTCACGGACAGTGTAATTGTGGAAGGTGTGACTGTAAAGAAGGATGGACTGGGAAGAAGTGTGAACATCCAAGTTCTTGCCCATTGTCAGTTGAGGAAAGTGCTAAGAAATGCCAAGGAAATTCTAATTTACCTTGCTCTGGAAGAGGTAAGCACACTTCTGGAAGAATTTTCATGTTCTCTATTTCCATTAAAAGAATTTCTACAGATGGCCAGCATTACTAGAACTGAAAAAATGTAAACATTCTTGGCTTACTGTGCATGAATCACACCTCTGCAACTTGTGAGTTATGAGAAAGGAGGAGAAGAATACAAAGGTCACCTATTTTTCCTGTCATCTACTGCTTTGTATTTTATTTTATGTATCTCAACATTTGTTTTGCTGGTTTTCAAGGATGCTTTTAAGATTAATGCAGTTAAGTCCTTACTAAAGATACATTAAAAATATGAATCTATTCTGTGCATTCTTTGACAAAACCAGCATGAGATTTTCAGCCTGGGTAAAATACTGTGGCACCTTTGTAATGAGAACTGCTTGGATTTACACTGCTGAAGAAACTGCCCTACTGAATTCAGGACTGACTTCTAAAATGATGTTGTTCTTCATTTCAGTTTGCTAGTTAGCTGGTGGCTTTTCTTTTGAAAACATTTCTTTGTGACACTGTAGCCTTTTCAAAATCTTTGACTAAAAGAATGAACTAAGCCATACATACAATTGAAATACACATTGCAAGCAAAAGGAAACTTTTCTCAGAGGAAAAGGACCCGCTAATTTCCATTTGATGCTGTGTGAAATGTGGTTCTGTACACAGAGAAGAAAGAAAAGTGAATATGAGACAGACTTTGCTAGAACTGGTAATTGAAGTTGTTATGAATTCTGTCCACTTATTTGCTGGTAAAGGTCTAAATCTGCTCAAATGATTACATTTGACCCTAAATGCCACTTCATTTACAGTTTCTTCTTTCATTAATACTGTCTTACATAGCCAAAAACTGTAGGTGGTCCACCCAAGTTAACACTGTGATAATTGTATTTTTCTCAGCAGCTCATAACTTAGTAAAAGCAGTATTAGCTGTATCTTAAAAGAATGATATATTAAGAGATTGTGGTTTGATTTGGTCTTAATTAACCTACAGATTTCCAGTAAATTACATCTCTCTTTTCTTCCTAAAAATTATCAAAGGAATTCTTAGCTATGAGTTAGGTGAAACATGGGCATCTGTAGAAAATACCTGCATTTTATTGTTCATGATTGCAAGACTTAGAACTAAAAGAAAGCAGTGTTGACATCTGATTATTTATTTATTTATTTTTTATACTGGCTCACTCTTTTACTGTTCTCATTGGATGCTGAATGTCTCTTCTCTCAACTGCCTCACTAAGAGTTGATATGTTGATCATTTAGTCAGTTCTATGATTTCATTGCATTGTGCACTATGAGAGTTAAATGACAGAGGAAAGAATGGCAGAAATAAAAACAAGCTTAATTTGAATAAAAATACAGTCTTAAGTTATGAAACATATTGTTCTATTTATATTTCAAATTTTGAAAAGTTGTATTAAGTAAAATGAGAAGACCGAGTTTAAAGATTTCAATATTAATGGCAATAATCCTATCTTCTTGGCTTTCTGATAAAAACACCTGAGTATTGCTGTTGGCAGTGTTCTGTTGAAATACTAGCAGTGAAATAAGTCCTTTTAAGGTGAATTAATTTGGCTGAATGATCTATTGGCCAAAATTTTTCAAATGAAATGCAAGCAGGTTTGAGGAGTACAAATGGCACAGACAGGAATCTAGGATGTAGTATGATAGCTGCTGTAATGAAGGAGCAAGAAATTCTGCATTCCATGTTTGGAAAAAAAATATATCTTAAAACTGTTGTTTGAAAATGGAATGTGTTATCTTGATTTAGTTCTGTGTAAAATTCTGCTTAGGAAGTTAGGAAAGGAAAAGAGAAAAGAGATTTTAGTCTAATTGTATGTGATTTACTGTTTTGTTCTGGAGTTTTTGTTTGTTTGGGTTTTTTTGGTCTGTGTGTGTGTGTGTTTTTTGTTTGATTTGATTTGGGTTTTGTCCTGGAATCTCTGGATTTCCCTTTATTCCGTCATGTTTTGAATATAATAAAAAACATGAGAAAGTTCATGTACTGCTGAAGTGATATAAGTGTCTAGTTCCTATGAAAAATTGTCACAGGACTTGCACAATTAAATCTTTTGGTTCCATTTTAAAATTACTGCTTGTCATTTTAGCTTGTCACTGTCAGGTGTTACACAGGCAACTGAAATAAAATAAAGATTTCCAATCAAACACAACCTCTTTCAAGTCTTCTGGGGTGGAAAAGGCTATGGACTTGTAACACCAGCCCCAACTTTTCTGAAGTCCATAAGGACAACTTGTGTGACAAGAAAGGAAAAGTTCCTAACAAAATGGAAGTGTTATCTTTTCCATTTGAATGTTACTGTTTTGGTGACTTGCAATATTTTTCTCTGGGCTATGTTAAAAGGAGTGTAAGTCCTTGTACAGGTCAGTAACCCACTGCACTGCTGGAGAAGCTGAGTACTTATGTCCTTACTTAATACAATCTTTTAACAAGTTTACGAATGCAATAGGATGCAGAACTGAGAGCCCGAAGATGCAGGCACATATCTTTATGACTTTGCCATGCATTGTGTTTCCTTGCAGAATGTTTTCTATTCACCTGTACATTTTCTCCTTAGGTTAGTCAACAACAGTTATGACAGCTAACATAATCTTTTGCAATCACTGTTATGGTCTAGGATAAATACACTGAAGGACAAAGCATTTTTAGGATTTCTAATGCCGTACAGATAGCCAAAATGTAGGGAGAAAAAGATAGAACTATTACAATTCATAGTCTCTTTCTGTAGTCTCTGTCTAACTGATGACATACACTCAGATTTTCAGGTGGAGGAGTATGAAACTTCAGTTGTGACTCTCTCTTCCCAAGATTAACAAAACTTATATTTCCTAGATGGTATGTTCTTGCTGAAATGTTAAGTATGATTTCAAGATGTGATAATCCTTCACTTAATCAGTACAAAAAAAAAAAAAAAAAAAAAAAAAAAAAAAATAATGCTACCTGAGCAAAAATTATCTTTCATAAATGTTTTCTTTATGGTGAAATGTATAGATAGCATTCAAGTTGTAAAACTCATTAAGAAAATTAAAAAAAAAAAAAAAAAAAAAAAAAAAAAAAAAAAAAAAAAATCATGCTGCCTGAGGAAGCATTGAAGAAATAGTCCTTCAAATCTTTCTAAATTGTTATGCATTTTGCAAAACATTCTGATATGAAACACTATAAAACTCCCCATGATTCAGCTTCAGTCTTTAAAATGTCCAACAATAACTACAGGTGAACTGGGGAAAAAAACAAACAAACAAACAAACAAAAAGACAAAATCCACCAATAAACCAAGCCACAAATCCTCTAAATTCCTCATTAAATAAAATGTTTGGGATTTGTATATTTTTGTGATAGAGATATGGATAGTGGGGGCTTATATTAAAAAATATTTTTGTATATATTCCTTGCTTCACTTCACAAAACTGTATAATATTAGCATAAAAATTATAGCAAAATGATACTCTTCAAGAATTTTCCATTTCTGAGGGACCAAAAGCTTTCATCCTTTAACTTAATGTTGGTAAGGTGCTTATTTTATACCTTATAGTTTGCTTATACAGGTAATGATGAATGGAAAAGAAAGGAATTTTAGCCTCATCTTACTCTTTTTATTTTTATGATTCGATGACTCAATATGTTTGTAATATTAAATTTTCATATGAAGTACCAGCTTTTTATATAAATGTATCCAGTTTTTTTATTAGTTACCTTAAGGAAATTATGTTCCCACATATGCAGAAATAGAGAAAACATCAGCAATGCAAACAAAGAGAATTGTTATGCGTCATCCAGGTTTTTAGAATCCTGGGTTCCCTTGACTGTAAGTCATGTAACCTCATCAAGGTAAAAAAAGATATAGGCAAGTAAAGTGTTTGATATATCAGGAATATATCAAAGTTGTATTAAAAGTTTTAGAGAATTAAAAGAATGTTATAAAGAACATGACCTAATTAGATAATCACTATTTACGAAGTCCTATATATTACTATTTTTCAATCTGCATGTAACTCCTCTGACCAGGTGAAGCAATGAACTTTTATTCCAGACTGTAATTCCCTTCCTAATTTTCCCCAGTTACTCACAGGAATAACAAGCTTTTTCGTGGGTGATGGTGAATATGTAGGGAGAGCAGAGACACTGCCAAAAATATATTTCATCACGGTCTTAAATATCTTAGCTGCTTCAGTAAGTGAAGGAGAGAGAAGTCTTTATATTGACAAGCTGAGCAGTAAGTGAGAATGTCTGTTCTCAAATGGTGTTGTAAAGGCAGAAGAAATATAAATCCTCTCAGTTACATAGATCAGGCTATCTTTCCCTTCAGTAGTTCCTGTTATATATAATGGGAGAGAAGGATCAGATAAAAATTTGGGGAATTTAAATACACTATATCTAGATACTTTCCATACAAAAGAATGTTGAGGATGAGGAGTGATTCTAGCCAGCTTCATTCATATAAAGTGAATACTTCCTTCTACAATTTTATTCCTGAGCATGGGTTTTTTTTTCCTTGCTGCATTTTTCACTACAGCTGTAGTACTTCCACAGTGAAAGTCTGCCCCTTTTAAGAACACAGTATACAAGACCAGTATCAGAGATAAAGGAAACACCAAAAACTCCTTATGGCAAGAAACAGATAGTATATTTTCAGGGTTAAGAGACAAACAAACCACTTATCTCTTTAAAATGCACATCATTCACTTGAGTTTCCCCTTAGGGCAAAAAGCAGACTTCAAAATAGTTATACTAAAAAAGCCTTCATCAAGAGAACTGAAAATAAAGAGTGGGTTTTGAGAATAATAGATGAGAGCTTTTTTTTCAATAATCTTAGTCTCACTTACCCTTAGTGAAGGCAGCCATCCCATAGCAATGATCCTAAACCAGTTAAATGATGTCTTACCATTTCAATCTCTTTTATATAATTACTTTTATTTATTTGTCATATGGAGAGAGTCTTTTATCTGTGTAATTCACCCTTACACTTATGCTCTAACATTTGGTCTCTGAAGTATGAAGAATTCTTTTAATTCTGTACTGAAACAGATGTGTGTTGTTTTTGCAAATTCTCCTAAGTCACATTTTCAAAATGTTGTATGGCATTTTGAAAGCTTACTGACATAGTTACTTTACAGTAACTATTTTTTTTCTCTATTTAGACTTATCAGAAGTTCACTGGCAGTGGAAGAGTAGCAGTGCTCAACGCATGATTAAAGATTCCTTGTTGTGAACTGAGACAGTGAATCAATCCCTTCTGTTGAGTGTTGGATTCTGTAATGCATATTGCTAGTCTACAGGATACCACCACCTGGAGTCTGGAAACAAAACTTAAGGATAAAGATCAATTACAACCCCAAAGAGCAGTGCCATTTGCCAGTGGCTGCTTTAAGGTCCTAATCCTTTCTGGGATATCTTGACTATATTATTGTAGAATATAACACTTTATGCTGCTCTGAAACATGGTTTATCAAAGCCTTTACTGTCCCATCAAAGCCTGATACAGGAAATGCTGTAAATTCCTGTTGATAAAACACACCATGATATACAGAATGAAACACAGGTGGAATAAAAAATATATGTGTACCGACAAGAGTGGATGGAAACTAGATAAAAATATATAAGCTAAATAGGTGCCTAAAAGCAGATGTAACTATTGACTTCTGACCTGTGTGAAATCTTATATGACCGATCATAAATCTGACATAAAATGCTGTCATGGTTTAGACCCAGCTGGGAGCTGAGCACCATGCAGATGCTCACTCACAGCCCCAAAACTCCTGAATGAGAAGGAGAAGGAGGAGAAAATTACAATACCCCACAGGTTCAGAGAAGGGCAATTCGATACAACAGTGTAAAAGGAGAAATAACAACAACAACAATAGTAGTAATGAAGCAATGCACAAAATCATATTGAATGAGCCAAGGAAGGCACTGCCCTGACCAGTCTTGCCAGAATGCACACAATTTGCCCAGCCTGCCTCCCACCCTTAAGAGCAGGCATGACATCAGTATAGAACTGAATAACTTTTTGGCTGTTTTGGTTGTATATCTCAACTGTGAGACCCCTACCAACTTCTTGTGAAAATTCACCCTGCTCAGGACAAATATTCAGGTTGTAAATAATTTCTGGGGTTAGATCCTCAATTATATAGCTTCATATAAGTATTTGGATTACATCATTCAGTATATCTTCAAGATTTTTAAATCTATAGAAACTGTAATATATTAATGCCAAACTGATCGTGTCTCCAACAGGTAAGTCTCTACAGATAGGCATGGTACCTTAAAAGGGATGAAGAGCAGCTGGTGGCATGTGCCATGTCATGAGAGTTGGTTCTGTGCTATTTCCACTGAACTCTTATTTGCTATAGTTTTACGTCCTCTCAGTTCTGGTTCTTTTGTTCCAAGTGCAATTATTAATTAAGGACTTTGGGGGCCCCGGTCTAGTATAATACTGACAAAACCAATCGACCAAAAAAATTTTCCTATTTCTTAATAAGTACCTAAAGAAAAACATTGTTTCTAAAACCTGTTACTTGTTGACTTAGTAAAGGAAAATTAGGAAGATAGGAGAAGTTGCCATTTTAATAATTCAATATACTTTATATATGACAGGATGGGATTAGAATAGAAATGTGTAAACAAACCTAAGGTAAAATCTAGGTTACTATCTGTGCTACCAGCTCTTTATTGAAGCCTCTTATTATGCAAATTGCACTGCTTAATTGAAGTGTAAATTACTCTAATGTACATCATCTCTGAATTTGGCCTGCTGTTTTCATTCATTTTGCATGACCCATGCTTTCTGAAGGAGGTCTTAATTAAAGCACTATAGTAGACAGCCTGGCAGCAAGTAACATTATTAGCTGCTGTAACAAGAAGAGAGCATAAATGCAAGTCATGCGTCATGGCTCTAGCTTTCACCTCATCAACTCTGAGACTGAGCTCCGTTACACATCTGTGTGCTTCAAGCAGAGAGGCACTCTTACTGTACTGGTGCTTCTGGACTAGCACTCCGAACTCCACTTGTAGTCTGTTGAAGTCTAAGATGTTCCTATCATCTGGTTTAGGATGATACTTAGGGCTGTGGGATAAAATCCCAGTATAGCAAAGAAATCTTTAAACCATGGTATCTACGGCTGGCAGAGTAACAATCATAGATGCCACTTCTCAATGAGAATAAATCCATACACTCTTTTTCAGTATAACATTTTTGGTTCAAATATCTTTTACTTCATTCTTACCAGTAAGAAAGGGATGTTAGGGGTAAAAAAAAATCTGATGTTTAAATATATTTGCAAGATGCAGGCATAGTTATTTATATATGATATATTTACGGAATGATGCATATGTGATATGTTCATATATAATTATTTATTATGAGTGTGGTAGGTGTCTGCTACAGACTACCTGCTCAAGAAAAGATGTAAACTAAGCCTTCTTTAGACAGCTGAAAGAAGCTTCAGGATTGGAGACCTTACTAATCACAAGCAAGTCACCTTGATATCTGCCAAAAGATCAGGATAGCTCAATGCAACTAATCTAGCAGATCCTTCCCACATCTCTCAAGCCACTGAACCTCAAGCAGAGACTGGGGGAATGAAATCCACTGTAGGAGAAGATCAGGTGTAAGATCACCTGCGGTACCTGAAGATACATATGTCCAGGGGACCTGATGAAATGCAGCCCAAGATCCTAAGGGAACTGACAGATCTAGATACCCCGTGACTCTCAGTCATACTTTAAGTCATGGCAGTTGGGTGAAGTCCTCGGTGACTAGAGAAGGGAAACATAGCACCCATTTGTAAAAAGGGTAAAAAAGAGGACCCTGGTAACTACTGACCTGTCAGCCTCTGCTCTGTACCTGGTAAGATCATGGGCCCATGTTCTTGTTCCTTTGATTGCAATTCTTACACCAGCAAAGACCTCTTTCACCTGCGAAAGACATCTGTGAAAGATCTCTAACCAGGACTGCCTTCTCTCTGTCAGCTTCTTCTGTACATAGTGTCCTCTGTATCCCGGGCTTGTGTAACTCTTCTTAGCCTGTATTTTCCACTGGTTGGAGTCTCTCTTGCTGTTTGTTTGCAATGTTCAGTGATTCTGTGTCTTTTGACACGGTGTCTTTTTCAGAAACCTGTTTTTTCAAATTGCTTGAGCTTGACTTCTTGTTTAGCAAATCAGGGAACATAATACAGAAAACAAACTGAAACAAATGGAAAAAAAAAAAACCCAACCCCATAATGTATTTACCTTATGTCTATATAATATAAAAATCTCAGCATTGAAATAGTTATCCAGAAAAAAAGTATGTGGGAAATAATAGTTTTGTCATAGTGGTGTGTGAATTTGGGTTAAACTTCCAATAGTGCCTCTTCTCTTTACATTCCGGTGAGATGTATATCTGTAGATGATGCATATATCTTAGAAGAATTCACCATATATTAATAGATCACGGTCTTACTTTATCCGGCCAACTTATGCTGTTTACAACTGAAAGAATGTAGTTAGTATTCAAAAAGTTCAGGCAAAGCTTTGCATAAGTGGATACTTGCAAGTGCTACACCTTGCAGAAGGCTGGCAATTTTTGAACATTTCCGTGTAGTGGATTGCTGTAATTATCATAACTGCCATTACCTAATCAGAGAATGGATTGACACTCATTTGTGCTAGACTTCCTCTGAATCTTTTGTATAGTCCGTCTGTTTCATTTGGTTGGATAGTGAGCTGCATATAGACCTGCAACACATCAACACTTTTGGTGGGTGGCATGTGCTTTGTAGAGTTTAAAAGATAATATATTGTTGTCAATGCTAGATTAAAAAAACTACATACACCTAAGCAATAAAACCCTATAGTCAGAGGTTTGTGGCAAAGTTTCCTTAGTTTCTGCTGAAGGATGCCTAAAAACCATTAAATATACTTTATATAATAATTTGTAAGGAGATAGAATATAAGCTATTCACTCCAGTCAGAGAAGACATAATCAGTTAAAATTAATCAGAATTTTAAAAGTAGATCAGATTTTTGCTGCTCCAAGTTGTCATCCTGTTTTGGTTCACTCCAAAAATGATGTCTGACCTGAAGTCAGGATTTATCAATGTCTTGAGTACTTGCAAAGATCTGGGAATGATTCACACTGCCGAAAAAATTATTCATTGAAATGTGCAAGGGTGATTGTATGGGGGGATGTTTATGTAACACATAGAACATGAGAGACAGATACAGGTTCATTCTACAGTTGTGGAAGCATAACAGCTATTTAAAATTAAAGTACCTTTAAGTACCTTCTCTCTCAAAACTGGTATGTCAAGTATTTGTAGCTTGATCATAGTAACAGGAAACATTCCAAAAGAATCTCTGCTGGGGAAAAAAGAAGTGATTGAGGTGCATGTACATGTTTATGTGTGAGAGGTGATTAGATTTCACAGCTTGTTGACCAGAACAAATATCTGAAATAAAGTCATGAAGCTGTACCTTGCAGCAAAAAGTGAGATGAAGGCTTGTATTGTCCAAAAGTTTTACTCATCCCCATAAGAAATGTATATATATTGGGGCAATACTGCTTGAGTCAGCTTGCATTTGGGAATGCAGAACTGATGGGTGTATACACAACAGAGCATTCTGGTTTACCTGTACCGCTGCCTACAGGGTGGGAAACAAAGTCAAGTCATCATGTTGAATACACAGTAGCTATTGTAAACACATGAAAATATTCTGGGTGAGGTTCATCTCTGGAAGTTATCTAGACATAAAAATATGAGATATTTCAGCCTTTGTTTTCAGTGAATGATAGTACCTCTAAAGTAGAGTCAATTTGCTCATTTCTTCTATATTCCTGTGTTACTATAACACTAATGAATTGTCATCATTCATACTTTTCCCTACTGTCATTAAAGAGTGTGACTGTCAGGTCACATTTGGTTTGCCCACATTTGGGTCCTGTGAATCCCACCAGTTTATGAAATTATTTACGCCAATTGTGATATTTTAGGATGGTACAAATAAAAGGAATAGAAATCTGCGTAGACTGGAGCAAGGATCTCTGCAGTTGATATGCAGATATGAGTCCTTTTTCCAAATATCTTGTAGCTGATGAAGTGTTTTGAGCTGCCTTAGCAGTGACATCTAGACTAGTAAATTAAATAGTGCTATGGATCATCCCCAGACACTGCATCTTGCTTGCCTGTAATGTCAGATTGTTAGAACAGTCACTGTCCCATTTCTGCCCTGTGCCAGCTAGTATTCTTTCCAAACAATTCCTGCTTATAGTTCAGGAATTAGCATGGGCTAGTGACTGGTCCCAGTAGGCAGTCTGGATGAGGCCATCTTCATGAAAAACAGCTTGGTAGTACAGATGCTAGTTCTTTTGTGCCAGTTGGCCTCAGTGCCAGGGAACAGCCCCAATCACATTTAATTGACTAGTAGAGAGACATCTATCAAATACTGTACTGTTATAGTAATGAAGATTGACCTTCCTTCTGTGCTGTGGTTGATGTGGTTTCTATGCAGCCCACAAGAAAAGATGAAAGAAAGGAGTTTCCAGCACACCATGCCAAGGACCCATTGCCTGCTCTGAAGCTGTTACTTGTTCAGTGCCTTCTCCAAGACAGCAGCTTGTGTAAAACAAATGGATCAGTGCTGTCCCAAAATTGATTTTGTATAGTGTTACAGATTAATAGATTTCCAGGGTGACTGAATAGTTTGATTTCTTCCTTCTTTTGTGCTTTTTAAATTATTTTTTTTTTACTTAAAAATACCTTAGAAAGGCCCTAAATATTGAAATGGAAGCAATTTTTTTTAACCTGAAAACTGAAAAACTGGAAGTGTTCAGATTGTTGGTGAATACCATGACATATTTTTTCCTAGAATTTGCTTTTTTTGAAAGGAAGCCTGGACTTTATTGCATGATTTTAGAAGTCCAGCTTCTCATGGTACAAAAATGAGACTCCACCCTGTTTCTCAACTGGATGTAGACCTGACCAGATTTTAGCCTAAACAATGCTTACTTGCTTATCTGGCTCCCAGTTTCTTGTTTGAGGAGTTAATTATTTCTTTTGAAATATTTTGTTGTCTTTGCTTATGATGCAGAAGGAATTATTCCGCTCCCATGGTAACTGTGTATGAGTACAGTGCAATCTTTGTACCTATATGCTTCAAATAAAACCTTCTTTAAATTTTGTAAGAGAGAAAGATATAAAAGCTAAGCAAACTTTATTTTTCTGATAGGCAAAAGTAATCCTGCATGTTTGTATCAATAATCATGTCCTGCTTTAGTTAAATCCTGATGTGTTGTTTGCCAACTTTGGATGAACCATTGGCTGATGCATTAGAGATGCAGGTATTTGTAAGTGTCAGAATGCTATAAAGGTAATTTATTAAGTCAATGAATCACATTTTCAAAGTATGTAGGCTTTCCTATCAGGAACAAAAGTTGGTTTGTTTAAGAAGTTAATCCATGTAGCAAATGCTGAACTGAAATCAACATGATCTGGATATTTAAGCTGAACTTTCACTGTACCACTTTTTGAGGTTGCTTATTTGATGTGAAGGTGCAAAGTGATCAATGATATGATTTATAAGGAAAAACAGTATCGTGCAAAAATTTTTAATTATTTTTTTTATGAGGTAACTAAAAAGGAAACTTTATGAGTTGCTGCTAAGTAAGAAAATCTTTAAAAATATGTTCTTTAGAAAATTAATTCTTTAATGTATTACAGGTCTATTAAATACCTATTGACAAACTCAGCAACATATTTTCTGTGGATAGTGCTTTTAAAGTATTTTGTTCCCTGGGTTTATATAGTCACATCCTTTGTTTGCATAGGAAACTGAAATGGTAGGATAAGTTCCATGAGAGAGATGTGGAATTGTTTTCATACTTTTAAGTGCTTCTAGAAAGTGATATGGGAACTGTGATCAGACTGGACCAAATATTTTAACTGAAAGCAAGGAAACTGGGGAGATGTGAGACTGGGGGGGAAGTATCCAGGCTTCTGATCTCTCACTGGGAGTTTTTGCAGTTCCACTGGGAAGTGGGGAGTATAGTTAGCAATTAAAAGCCTTAATACTTTCTGAAAACTTTGTTAGATATAAGTCTAAATATTGATATGAAACCTTGTGAAACAATGCTAAAGTTGTTTTCTGCAATTCATGTTTGTAGAAAACTGGTGCAAAGTTCAGTAGCAGTTTGAAGTCAAGAAAAGTCAGGCTGACAGCCAGTCTTCATACTGAGAAATTCCTAACAAAGTCTTCTTCTAAGTCAAAATCTTTAGCCCAGAAGTTGTAGATCTCTCTCTGAGATAGTGTTTCACAAAGAGGAACTAGAAATTGCTGTAATACATTATGTCATTTTTGTTTCCTGAATACCATTAATGCATTTATTTTACAGGAATTGCTGCAATTTTTCTAATAAGCCTATGGGTTCAGATGTTCTGCCCTTTCCTTGCCATTTTCATTTGTCCAGTGCTCAAAATACTTTCAGCAGACAACTTTGTCAGTTCTGTTAGGAAAATTATTTTACAGCCCACTTGAAGTCTGATATTTGTCTTTGTCTGTGTTCTCTTTAGTTTGTCATCTAAATCACACTTCAGAAAGGCAATAAAGCAAGACATGACCCAAAAAGCTAAGTACTTCTGATTAAATAATAATTTCTATGAAATTTACTGGAATTTCAGCTTTCCAGTTCTAAAACTGGAAGCTCAGTGTTGGGTAAAATACAAAGCAACTATCTTACAATTACAGAGGTTTTCAGATAAATACTAGATCCAAGAAACTGCTGTCAGAGAAATGCTAACACTTGCTGAATGTGTTCCCTCTGACACATGAAGGCAGAGAATGGCAGACAGACGAGATACTTAACATTAATTGCTTTATTTGAAGATTTGAATTTTGTTGAGAGGTTTTTGTTTGTTTGTTTTGTCAGATTTTTTTTGTTCTTTTGGTTTTGGTTTGGTTTTGGTTTTGGTTTTGTGGCTTGGTGTTTGTTGTTATTCTTTTTTTCTCATCGGTCATAGTCTTTGTTTTAAAGCCTAAGTTTATGAAGACGTGCTGTTCCTAATTTTTTATGAAGTGCACTGTGTACACCTTTTGTTTCTTATTTTTTTACTACAATAAATAATGAATATCTACTTATTATAAATCAGTCATTGCCTAAATATCTGTTTCAAAATGACACCACTTTAACAATGATTGTTTTAGGAAAGTTGTAGAATAAAGAACTGAACATGAACCTCCATACAACTACTGGGTCCCTTTCTCTACCAGTTTACTCATGAATCTTTTAACTGCATCTTCTGCCTCCTTTATGCAGGCCAACATTGGAACTGTGTGTTTGGAGTAAATTTGTACCATTGTTAGCTTGCTGTATACGCCTTTCTTCTCATTATGAAATGTGACCATTTTGTAACTGTACCAGTACTGTGCATGTTTATAAGGCTGTGAAACATACACTCATAAAAAAAAAAAATCTTTCTAAGTGGGTCATAAGCCTGTAATTTCCTCCTGGGGACTTGTTCTCAAACATGAAGCAATGATTAAGACTAAGAATTGAACTGAAACCTAGAACGTGACACCTTTTTTCAAATTTAGAGATTTCCATTCTTAAATGACCTTTGGACTCATTCGCAGTGCCTGAAAAGTAGCAACCTTACCACACCCAATGACTTACAAACAGTGCTAAGCATTGTTATTGCCAGTAGATGGCATTCTTTATATTAAGTAAATAACAGTTTGAAACCTTTTTGTCATTTTGGTTTGTTTGGTTGGTTGGATTGTTGTTGGATTTCTTTGTTTTCATTTTGTTGTGTTTTGTTTTGTTTTTTGTGGGAGGGACATTGACAGACACTTGCTCTTTAGAATATTCATGGAAAACATACATACCTGCTATTTTGAAATGTTTTGTTAAAATTCCTTATGTCAATTCAACAAAGCAATCTTACCCTTTTTTTCAAAATGAAAGTAATTTCAGAGTCATGTAATGATGCAATTGAACTGATTTAGTAAATTTTACTTTTATTTAGGGTGAGGAAGAAGAGAGGTTTTTCCTTTTCCACTTTCGAATGATAAAACAGCATTAGAGTATAATATTGCTGCTTTCAGGCAAGAAAACTTCTCTAAGACATCTTTTTTCTGCCTATCATTTACTGTCTGCAAAACCTATGGACTATAGACACAACCATTTCTTCTATAGTAGATCTGTAATGATCTGTGTCATCAGCTGGAGGAATAACCCAGTAACCCAACTCCCAAGTCCAGGTGTAATTTATAGTTCATTAATAGGTTCTTTTTAAAATTTATTTATTTTTCTTTTGAATACTTAATCCAAAGACCACTGAAGGTAACAAGGAGATGTATATTGGCAACAGCTTTTTTTTTTTTTTTAAATGTTTCAATGGATACCAAAATGAGAGGACTGCTCACAAAGTAAGATACTTTGTTGGAAGCTAGCCAGAAGATTTTTAGTGAAATAGTCATATTGGAATCCATGACCTTTGCAATGATAAATGAGCAACTGAAGTGTAGAAGATATTTCAAGATCCCTTGCACTGCAAAATGTATTGCATATTCCACTGCGTAATCCAGATATTGATCCTTGTGGCTTTTAATGTGTGCTGAATGTTTATTTCACAGGCACCAACCAGTAGATAGGAGCCAGATACCCCTGAGGATGTGTGCACTAGAAGTCTAACGTCCCCAGCCGGGTTCCTGGAATACTGTACACTTGGTTCCATTTGCTATCACGTGCAGACTCAGTCCATCACTTTGTACCTGTATAGCCACTGTTTACTGAGATGTGATCTTGAGGTGTGAGCAGCAGCCTCTCAGATTCCAGACAAATGAGCCTTTGCTGGTAGGAGGAGGTACTGCCAAATGTGGAACACTTTCTAGATACAACTGTTGGTGATGATGAATATGTATCTACTACATAATGAATTCATATCAGCAATGTCTTTGTTTCCAAACCTAGCCTTTGAATGGCGATGATTTTCAGACCTTCATAGTATACAGCAGTGTGAAACTGAAGAACTAATTTGGATGACCTGCTGCCCCAGTGGTTCAACTGACCTACACAGGCTTACACCCTGTAGCACTGAAAAAGCAAAATAGAATTTTACCTTGCTGCACAATTTTGCTTACTGAAAAAAAAATCTAATATTCAAAGGACCATCGAAAGTCCAGAAGTCTTGCGTGCAATGACCTGGTTGCAGTGGTGATTGTTGTCAAGAGCCTGTAGTTAGAGGACCAAAATGAGAGCTAGGGGAGAGCAAAGGTGTTTTAATTATGTTTATCATTATGGGTAAAATGCCTGTGGAAGGAATATTCAGGTCATCAGTAATGCTCTGCTACCAAAGAGGTTACTCCATTTACTCAGTCTTCATTGGAAATGTCCTTTGCAAACACTGCTTACTTATGGAAGATGCTGACACATTAATTTGTCCCAAATACTACCTTACCACACAAGGAATTGCATTAACTTTATACATCTTGAAAAAGTAAGATATATATCCCTCACTGCACAGAGGTTCAGACTGTTACACAGAACATGCACTGGAACATATTTGAAGAGCAGCTCAAAGTGTCTCCAACCTTTTAAAGTTTCATATAAGCTTTAAGTAGACTCTGAAAGTAAGAAGAATTACTAGAAACCAGAAATACCCCAAACTTAGGCAGATTTGTGTTTGTATTATGTAATGGCATACTAGAATTCTGTTTGCTGATATGTGAAACTAGAGGTGCCCTTTAATCTTTGTTATGATTAGTAAATTTGATTCAGTTACTCTTAATCCATGCCTTTATCAAAAAGCACAGGCTACTAATCTGTTTTGTCATTATTAAAATTATAATTAACTTGAGCTGGCATGCAAATGTTATAAATTCTGCGTTTTTTTCATTCAAATCTTTACCTCTAGTTACATTTTTTGGGCTTATACCCAAATGAGTAATAGTTCTGTTTTACTAGTTTCAGAATGTTTTAATACTTAAAAGCTGTTGCCATAATCAAGAAATATGCTGATCTTTTTTTCATTCCTTTGAATGTAGAATATTCTAAGTCTAATATTTCATATTAGCTATCTATTTCATACCACAGATTCAAAGATATTTCTATATACCTCTCTGTGAACTTTGCTGCTCATCTGTTAGCAATTTGTAAGTGATGTACCATTGATTATCATCTAATATAGATATTTGCAATAAATAATCAACTCAGAGGCCTCTTGGTCTCATATATATGATGGTTTGAATTTAATTATTGGCATCTTACGTTCATTAGTCACAGGCGACTTATTTTTGACTGGCAATATCACAGTTCTGTTATGGTCAAAAATTTATTTGTCCATTTTTTGTGATAATACAGATGAATAGTAATTGAATAGTAAACATCCAATGATTACTTTATAACCGTTTCAAGTAATAAGCACAGCAAAAAAGAAATGGGAAATGGTGAATAGAGTTAAATCATAAGATGCATAAATATAGCTTTATGATTTCCTAAACCTTAACAGTTATTTGGTGGCAATAGCAACCAAGAAAAGATAGGAAGAAAAAAGATGTGAAGAGACAGAAGGAAGGGCATTATGAACATAAATATAAATGCATTCATTAACATTAATACAGGTTTTCCTGAGGTCTGAAATGAAGTGTGTAATGATGAGCAGTTGTATCTAAATCAAAGCAAGATGTGTAAGTATCTGTCACTTGTGGAATCATCTAGCATGCCAAACTTCAGACATTAATTACAGTTCCGTTCTTGGGTCATCTCAGTGAATATATTAAGAATAGCTTACAGGAATTTCAGAGGAAACTTCTCCTTCCTGATCTTGAGAATAATGACACTTATGAGCACCTTGAAGAGATCATTAGTCTTTTGGGTAGGAAGCTTGCACTTCTGTAAATTTTCAAGTTGTATCAGTTTCTGTTGAGATCGGGTAGGTTATTTCTTATCAAACTTTCAAGGATGATCTAATAAGCAGATACTCCATAGAAAGAAACAAGTGAACTACTAGAGTTCCTTTTTCTGTTTGGCAGTTTTTCTTGCTTCTATGTTCAACTTGTAAATTCTTAGGATTAGAGTTTATTTTCTTTATAGCAAACAGTTATGAAATTTGACGTGATGGGTGAGCTAGTCTTAGCTGCAATGCCAATAGGACATGCAAACATAGCCAGTGGCAAGCAATATCTAAATTAAACCTGAGGCCAGTTTAAGTGTAAATGATAACTCACACTAAATGACCTTATAAATAGTGGTTACCAATATGGAGCTGTATATTGACTGTCATTTTGTCATATGACAAGTATATCTGTGTTTCTGAAGAGCTCCTTCTCAGGTGGTAAATATGATTCTTTCTGAGTGGTAATTAATGATTTCACCACATATTTGATATTGTGACATTTTCAGGTTTTATTCCACCTTATCTATGTGTTATACTCTTCAGAGTGTTGTATGTTGACTAAACTGAGTCAACAAGGTGACATAATCTTGTCGAGATGCATTTAAAAGGTTTGTGGAGCAATAGATCCTTTAGATAACAGAGTGTGATATGATTCGTTATGCTTAAAAATGTGTAAAAAAGAAATTTTTCTCCTCACAGAGGGATGACATTTGACAGCTCTCTCTTATGATCTAGAAAAAGGCTATTCCAATAGCCTTTTTTTTCCCAATAGTTAGCCATAGATAAGGTGGATGACTATAGGCACCATCATTTTTGAATATTCAAAATTGAAACTTAATTTTTTTATCTTGCTTGTGAATTCATATCTGTGAACAGCTGAGTGAGATTTACTTGCACAGGCACTCACAGGAAGTGAATCTCAAGTTCAGAAGCCTAAAGATTTTCAGTCTAATTGCTATACTTTTTTTTTTTTTTTTTAAAGCTAGGGCAAACCTTGTTCAGAAGATAAGCAGATTTTTTTTTGCTCCTTCCATTTTTACTTGATCCTTCCAGGGGCAAGTAACTGAACCTATCAGGGACCTGATTACAATATTTACATGGAATTGCTCTATGTCAGTAAGGATTGTGTGGTGCTAAAGACAATACACTCTGTATATTTTACTGAGAATATGCTATGGTTTCTAAATCCTTTTGTCAGAATCCCAAACATGCCTCATGCAGAAAACTTTGTAAGACTGACATTTCAGCATGCTTAACACCCTTGACTTCTGCTGAGTATTTTCCATATAGTTTTGCATATAGGAGGCCTTCAGGAGGTTCTTCATTTTCTGAAATAAATATTTTTGAGGAAATAATTGAATCTACATTTCTTCAAGAAGTTTTTGCTGAATTGCCATAGTAATGATCTATTTCTATGATTTGTCTAATAACGTGAGAAATGTTTCAGTGTAAGGCACTATCATCAATAACAAAAAATCACGTAATCAATGTATCATCTAAGTCTTCTCTCAGCTTTTTAAAACTCCTTCTGAGGACAGTGGAGGGGAAATTTAGAATATATTTTTATGGCAATGTGAAGTGTTCCTTCTCTATCTGAATTTCAGTAATGAAGCAGATAAAAAAAATATTAAATAGAAAAAAAATCTGAATAATGTAAAATGGACCTTGAAACTAGTGCAAGAAAATTAAGTGAAAAAAAATACTGGAAAAATATCCATTCTATTTTCCTCCTGTACTGGGTGCAGGTGGCAAGGTGTGCGTGGGGGAGGATGGGCTGCAGGGATGGCCTCTCTGAGGACAGGCCAGGACTGCCTTGTGCCAGACAGAGTTGGTTCCAGCCAGCTCCAACCAATCCACTATGGGGAACAGCTGAGCACTTCGGCCAAGATGCTGGCCACTCTGGAAAAATATATTTAAGAAAGGGCCGAAAATTATGGATGGGGAGGAGGGGAGAAAAGAGTGAGAAACAGCAGTATGAACACTGAGGTCAGAGAAATGAGGAGGAGTTGCTCCATAGCAGAGCAGACATCCACTGCAGCCTGTGGAGAACCCACACTGGAGCAGGGGAAAAGTGTGAGGATGAAGGAGTGGTAGAAATGAGCTGTTTTGAACTCACCAGAACTTTCAGTTCCCCATCCCTCTGTGCTGCTGCTCAGAGGAGAGGATTCAGGAGTGGAAGAGTGAAGATGAACATGAGAAATGGATTTAATGTTTATGGAAATCCAGACCTCAGTAGGTCTCTTCTGTAGTCCCGCTAATGGACTTGAATGTACAGGAGGGCAGCTTGAGAAGTGGCAGTGAATGAGGTGGTGCAGCCATGTAAAGGACATGGTCGAGTGGTTTCA
>JANHGN010023455.1:0-10452 GCA_024605025.1 Megaceryle maxima
TTCCCAGTTAGGGAAGAGCACTTCATCCTGGGGGGGGCGGGGGGTGGAGAAAAGGGGGGGAGGAGGTGGGGTCAGCTTTGCCTGCACCCTGAGAGCATCACAGAAGCTTGAGCTCCAGCAGCCTCTGGGGAGAGGATGCCTCATGTTCACTGCCATGTGGATGGACTGGGGGCTTTGGGACGTGCCTCATCCTCTGGAGCTCAGAGGGTGTTGGGAAGGGGATAGGGACAGAAACTCGTACTCTGAGGTTGACAATGGGCACAGTGGTGCGGTCGGCCCTGCGCACGATGCTGTAGAGGTCCTGCAGGCGGGAGGAGAGGAAGGCACGGAAGGTACCGGACAGCCCGACCTGCCGGGCTTGCTGGAAGCACTGGAAATCTGCACCCCGGATGCCACGCATGCCACCACTCAGCGGAGTATTCAGAGCCACCAGGTGAAGCTGCCAAGAGGGGACAACAGGGCTTGAGGAACCTGGCTTTGGCCACTGTCATCATCTCCCCTCAGCTGGTACATGGCACTCACAGCAGGCTGGAAGTCTTGGTGCACGTGGGCAGCCACAGGAGCTGGATCTGGCCGACGGTGGATGTAGTAGCTGTTGAGGAGCTCATGCTGGTGGTGGAGCAGGGGTTGCTCAGGAAGGCGGTGCTGGTTGGCCACGACCTCATCCCCACGCCAGGGTTGGGCGGTGGGAGGGGGTACATGGTTGCGGAGGGGATGCAGGGGTCCACGGGGCTGGAGTGGGGGCTGGGGGCCAGCGTAGTGGACGTTGGGCAGCTTGTCATACACCTCGTTGTCCTAGGGAGGTAGGGGAGACATGCTGAGGGTTGGTGCTGCCCTCCATGGGGCTAGGGATGAGGATGGAGTTGGGGATGGAGATGGTTGGAGATGGGGATGGTTGGGAATGAGATGAGGGTGTATGAGGATGAAGTATGGAGTTGGGGATGAGGGTGGGCACAGAGGAAAAGGGACTCACCAGAGCCAAACTGGGGATCAGGGTGTGCTCCTCCAGCTGCAAGGGCATGGCATATCAGATCCTAGCTGCCCCCCCTTTCCTCTTCCTCACGCATTGGTGTGGGGACCCCCAAGCATCACCAAGAGACACCACCAAAACCCCAGGGCAACGCCGTCTGGACTCCCCTAGAGTTAGGTGGTGGCAACCCAGGATGGGGTGCCCCTCTGGCCCCCCTCACTCACCAGCACCCGTCGGAAGCCCCCGCGCAGGCGGACGTAGAGCTCTTGCCGCTCTGTCAGGAAGACAAGGCTGCCCTCAGGCAGCTCTTGTGCGGCGCTCAGCATCGCCTGGTAGGTTGGCAGGGCACGCAGCTGCGGGCACAGCCCCACGGGTGGTTCAAGGCTTGGCCAGACAGCCTGCAGGCAACTCCCTGCCCAGAGCCCTGACTCACCCCCAAGGACATCCCACTGGTGCCAGGTGGTCCAGGGGGTCCTGGTGGTCCGGGGGGTCCAGGGATGCTGATAGCTGGGGGGTGGAAGAAAGGCGAGATGAAGAGGGCTACAGCAGAGGGACGGATGCAGGGGGTGCAAGGGTGGGAGGGAGAGGAGTGGGGGGGTGCAGGGAGGGATGTGAGGGTGGGAGTGGGAAATGCAGGGCTGATAGAGAGCAATGTGAGGGTGGGAGGGAGGGGTGCAATGGGGCAGGTACTCACCTTGTCTGTGGGGACCTGGGAAGGAGGGTGGACCAGGGGGGCCTGGAGGGCCAGGGGGGCCCTGCCGCCCTTCGTATCCAATCCCAGGGGGGCCCTGAGGTCCAGGAGGCCCTGGTGGCCCAATGATACTGTCCCCCTTGGGACCCTAGGCAGTGTGAAAGAGCATCCCTGAAGCCAAGCACCCAAGGAGATGTTGCTCCCTCCCCATGCCCCTCTCACCCCCTGCACTGTGGGGTACTCACCGGCAGCCCAGGGTAGCCCTGGGGTCCTGGTGGCCCTGGCAACCCAGAGGCGCTTGGACTGTAGAAGGGGGTGCTGCCCGGCTCACCCTTCTCACCCTTGGGACCTGCATCGCCCTTGTCACCCTATGGGATGGCACAGCCTTAGGGGGAGCAGTCGGGGAACACCTCAGCACCCCAAATCATGCCAGGTGCCAGTCCTCCAAGGCACTGCTGGTGGGCAAAGAAAGGGCTTACCCGCAGGTTAGCACCGAAGTGACTCAGGTCGTAGGGGAAGTGGCCTGTGGAGAGGGAGTGGAGGGGCGAGGAGAGCCAGGATGGGCACGAGCCACACCCTGCCCAGCTCTGCCTGCAGGGACCAGTCACCTACCTGGGGGACCCGGGGCTCCGGCATCACCTTTCTCTCCCTTTTGTCCTGGAAAGTGGTGGAAACCTGTGGGGCGCAGCAGAAAAATGTCATCTCAACACTGCAGCATCCTGGCCCCAGCTCCAACAGAGGGAATCTTGACAGGGATCCCTGAGCTGCTCCGAGGGGGCTCGGAGAGGGACACCCCCTTACCAGGGAAAGCTGGCAATGCGGGATGGCCAGAGTCGCTGAAGGCCTGTGAGGATGCAAAGGACTCAGCTGCAGAGACAGCAGCATCCTTGGGGACACCCCCCTTCAGTATGATACTGATAACAGCCCCGTGTGCCAGCCCTAGCCAGGATGCCACTACAGCATTCTCTGTCCCCTCCAGCCAGGCAGGTGGCACTGGGGAGACCCTACTGCCCGCCCTCAGCACCCCCATCACAGTGACCATGTTGTTACTCACATTGTTGCTGTCATACACTATGCTGCCCGGGGGCCCCGGGGGCCCTGGGGGACCTGGAGGTCCTGGTGGACCCTGTGGAGGTAGAGAAGCTGTGTCAGGGTCCTGCAAAGCGGACAGTCCCCATGGAGGACTGTCCTGAGTCCATACACTGAGGCCATGCCCTGCCCCAGAGAGACAACCAGTCCTTGCAAGAGGGAGGCATGTGCCCTTTGCCAAAGGTATTCAGGTCCCCAGGGAGACCCTCGGTGTGTCCTCCCACTCTGCTGGGCCAGCAGCAGGTGGCCGCAGCAGTGCTCACCCGCAAGCCCAGCACGCTGCTGACATCCGCAGGGTCCCCCTTCTCGCCCTTCAGCCCATTCATACCAGGACGTCCCTGTGGATGAGCAGCACAGAAGAACCTCATCCCTGTCCCTCTGACAACTCTGATGCCTGAGTCACCTCTGACACCCCAGCATTGCCTCCAACATCCCAGCATCACCCCACTCCTTGGGAACACAATATGATCTAGGGTTCAGCAGGTGCAAGATGTGCAAACAAGGTGGGGCAATACAATGGAGGTGATGGTTGAAAGGACAAACAAACCAGGAGCAGGTCTTACAGGTCTGCCTGGAAAGCCAATCTCTCCCTTCATCCCTGCTCGTCCCTGTGGACCCTGGAGAGGAGAGAAAATAAGGATGAGAGTGTTCAGAGCAAGAGCACCCCCCATTCCCCTCTGTCCTGGATCAGCCTCCTTTCCCGAGATGAGAATGATGGTGACTTACTGAGGGTCCCGTTGGTCCACGCACTCCCGGTTCCCCCTGTGGACAGCAGAGAAGGAAAAGCTGTCACCAGGACCATCTGGCATGCATCACATGGGTATTTGCCCCCTGTTCTGGCAGCACACCCACCTTTTCTCCTTTCACCTTTGCAGTGACCACAGTCCCATCAGGGCTGATGATGACACCGGGCTCCCCCTTCTCCCCCTGCAAGAGAGGAGGAGGCATATGGGGAGATGGAGGGACCAGACTCCCTCCCATGGCATTGCTGGTGTCATCACCAGGACCCGATGGCCAGGCATGATGGGGGACCAGAAGGGTGACCACCCCATGGGGTAGAGGTGGCCTGGAGCAGTTACCTTCAACCCTGGGGAGCCTTGAGGACCAGTTGACCCCCGGTCTCCTTTAGGTCCCACCAGCCCCTGCGGGGAGGAGCACAGAGCCCACATCAGCCCTGGCCCACCAAACCCCCACTCCCATCACCACCACCCTGGCACTGCTGTGGCAATGTGGCAGGACCAGCAACCAGAGGTTTCACCAAAGCATGCCTAGAGCTTTCACTCAGGCCACCCCTGTGGTTGCCAGCCTTGCCACGGACTCACCGGGAAGCCGGCACGACCCTGTCTGCCCTGCAGAGAGAAGCACAGATGCTTGCAAGAGCAAATGCCCTCTTTCCAAGAAAGCAGGTGTTCTCCTGGCACTGTTGAGGGTTGGGTGCCGGTGGCAGGGGAGCACCTACCTCTGGTCCAGGCAAGGCCACCAAAGACTTCTGGAAAAAAAGAGACAAAATTAGTTTTTTTCACCATGATCTTTGCTCAAAGAGGTCAGATCTCCTGGAGAGGTCTCCCTCAGTTCCCTCACATGACAGGGCAGGCCCCCGCTCCCTGCTCCCAGTTTTAGCTTCCCCCAGCTGTGGTGGGTCCAGGTGCCATCACTTACATCTTCGCTCGAGACAGTGATGACCTGTCCAGGGGGACCAGGTGGACCGGGAGGGCCAGGCAGACCCACACCATCTTGGCCTCGCTCACCCTGGAAGACACAAGTCATCAGCCCCAGGGCCACCACCAGTCAGCCATTGTCCTCAGCCTGGTGGCACCTACCTTCTCACCAGGGATCCCTCTGTCACCTTTGGGTCCCTGGAAGGAGGAGCAGACAGAGGTGAGCTTCTCAATTGGCACCACATGCAGCCAGACCCTGGTTCACAAGCTGGGACTTTCTCCTGCCTGTGCCTCAGCAAAACCTTCCAGGCCACCCCCACCACGCCTGCAAGGTCCAGGCAGCGAGCTAGGTTGGGATGCTTTTGGGTTGAGGTGACAGCAGTGAGCAGGATGGCAATCTGCTGGTGATAGGGTCCCAAGCAGTGTGGGCACCCCTGGCACATGGTGAGCCTGGTCCCAGAGAAAGGGAGCAGCCAAAAGCACTGGAGGGGGGAGAATTTTGGCTGCTGGGGATGGAGCTGCTGCAAGTGGCCCTGCAGTGATTAAGGAAGGTGAGGAGCTGATGCTCCTACCTGTGGTCCAGGGAAGCCCTCCAGGCCAGGGCGGCCATCCACACCAGGCACACCAGCATCTCCCTGCAAAGAGGTGTGGGAAAGGGCAAGATGCAGGATGGAGCATTCTCCTGACAGCCCCAGGTCCTGCCCAGCACCCTGCAAATCCCAGGTGCTCACACCACCCATCCTAACCTCCTGGAACTCCTACCTTCAGTCCTGGCAAGCCAGGCTGCCCAGGACTGCCAACTTCCCCCTGCAAAGTAAGAGGTGTCAGAGCAAGAGCAGCCCCACAGGTTGCCCATGAGCATCCTGCAAGGATGGACCCAGGCTCCAACAATAGGAAGGTGTTTGAAAAGCTCCTCACCTTTGCCCCCGGCAGTCCTGGCAACCCCTACAAGCAACAAGAAGTGGGCCATGAGCACTGGGTGATGGCAGGGGATACGATGGCAGGGGATGCCCCAGAGAGGACAGGATGGAGGGGAGCGAAGGGGCAAGAGCAGAGCTACCTGGGGTCCTTCGGGCCCACGTGGTCCGGGGGAACCGGCAGCAAACGGCAGCCCCGAGCCCTCCATGTCGCCCTGGGGGTGGCGGGGAGAAGGGGCTGAGCTGCGTCTGCCCCCTGCTCCAGTTCATCCCAACCCCCATCACAGGGGTGGTCACTTACAAATCCAGCCTCGTAGCCCGGCCCTGGTGGTCCTGGGGGCCCAGGGGGCCCCGGCTGCCCGCGGGGTCCGATGGGCCCAGGCAGGCCAGCTAAGCCCGTTTCTCCTGGGGCTCCTGGTGGTCCCATTTCTCCCTTGCTGCCCTGCAAAGGTAACAAGAAAAACAAGAGGACAGTTGAGACAAGGTGACAGAGGGACCTCTGTCTGGAGCCTGTGAACAGGAGGCAGCACATCCCCTCCCACATTCCCCAAACCACCCCTTGGAACAGGACATAGATGCTCCCCTGTCTCCAGGGCTTTGCAGGAAGGGGCATTGCTCAGCTTGGGCATCCTTTACCCCAGCTGTCCTTGGATGGCCCCAGCTTCCTATGCAATATGCACGGTGGCCACCAGAGGCTCGTCTAAAATCATAAATGAGTAGTTTTTTTGCAGCCATCGCTAGCTGACATGCTGCAGCAGAGCTCAGCACCATGTGGGGTGCTTCCAGGTATCCCTGCACTTTGCAGCAGGTCTCCAAGTGGCAGAATTGATCCTTACACCCACTGCCACCCTGTTTACCCCCTTGGTGCTGGCAACATTAAGAAAACTTAGGTTTTGAGGTTCTTGCCCCCAGCTCAGGCTGTGATGGATGGGTCATCCCAAGGAACATCCCAGCAAGCCTTTACCTCCATCCTTGAGGATGTGGGGTGGAAAGAAGTTCGAGCAAGCAGGCAGGAGAGTGACACACAGAAGATGGGTTGTTTTCTAGTGGGGTGCGGGCACCCAAAATCCCCCAAGCAAACCCTCTTCTGTGCCTCAAAACACCCCACTCGGTTTTCCTGCCTGCTTCCCTGGAACAGGTTGCCCAGAGAGGTGGTAGAGGCCCCATTCCTGAAAACATTCCAGGTCAGGTTGAACTGAGCTCTGAACATTCTGACAGAGTTGAAGATGACTGCAGGAGGGTTGGACAACATGACCTTGAAAGGTCCCTTCCAACCCAAACCAGTCTATGATTCTATAATCCCTGAGGCAGCAGTGCCCAGAGCAAAGTCAAGTGAGGGTGGTCAGAGCCTGGCGAGCATTCTGGGGCTGATCAGCAGCTCCATGCACCCTTGAGCTGTGGCACTGCTCTGCTTTGGAAGAGACCCAAATACCAGCATCCCCCTTCCCATTCCAGTGTGAGGTAGCCCCCCAAGCAGCATCACAGTCTCCAGTCTGCAATGCATGAGGGACCTCCCCTGCCAAGAAACCCACCAGAGGCACAGTACCTTGGGTCCTGGTGCACCAGGGAGGCCGAGGTCACCCACATCACCCTGAGGAGGAGGAGGAAGGAGAAGAGGGTGAGAAAAGAAGCTGCTCATCTCCAGGCAGGAGCAGGTTGGTGCTCCTCTGCCTGGGGATGGAGGGAGCTGGACCTCCCAGAAATGTGCCAAGGGTGCCAGCTGCTCTGTTGGGGAGCCATTACATGCTTCTAGGGGACACGGGACACTCACACGCTCTCCTTTGGGCCCCTGCTGCCCAGCTGCTCCGTCTCTTCCAGGAGGACCCTGCAAGATGCCCAAAAGCTGGCTCCAGCACAGTAAAACCCAGTGGCAGTGGTGGGCACCAAGTCCCCACCATCACCAGGGGTGCACTTACAGCACCACTGTTACGGGGTGGCTCTGGAATCAGTCCCACTGGCTACTCCATACACCTACCACTGGCCCTGGGGGTCCAGGGATCCCATCCCTGCCTGGCAGCCCTGGTGGTCCTGACAGGTCAGTGTGGTTCATCCCAAACCGTCCTGGCTCCCCCGGCAAACCAGGGATGCCAGGTGGCCCTGGGGGACCAGGTGGCCCTCGTGGACCCTAGAAGAGGGGACAGTGGCTGAGTGTCTCCCCCCACTCACTGCTGGCAGGACAAACACCCATCCACACTCACCCGCAGGCTCTCCAGGTCACCAGCAAAGCCAGAGCCCTCCATGTCAATGAAGGTCTGGGAGAGAAGCACAAGGGCAATGTCAGGTATCAGTGACCAGGGTCAGGGTGCTTATCAGCATGAGGATGCTGCTTGGTAACTGGCAGCAACATCCCACACCTCTACGGTTTGAAGAACCTGCCAGCTGTGCCCTCCCCCCCATCCCTGTATCCCAGGGGGCACCTACCAGCTTGTCATGCTTGGAAGAGGGTCCTGGGGGTCCTGGGGGGCCAGGTGGTCCAGGGGGTCCCCTTGGCCCCACACCGGGGTCACCCTGGAACAAAAGTGAGAGGGTGGTTTGCAAGCACAGCCAAATCAACAGCAAGAAGAATGGGGGGCAGCAGCATGTGCTGCCACTCTACCCCACACTGGCACTGGCACTCACCTTCTCCCCCTTCAGACCGGGCTCCCCAGGTGTCCCAGGGAACCCCTGGGGTCCCATATCTCCCTGCGAAGGGGAGCATTGGGGGTCAGCAGGTGGCAAGGAAGGGGGGGTGGCTGGCACCCATCATCCTGCCCCCCCACACACACACTTACAGGTTTGCCATCCTCACCGGGATCGCCCTAGAGAGAGAGGAGAGGTCAGTGTGCAGGCAGGCAGGGGTGGGATCCCCAAGGAGTGTGGGGCTCGACTCACAGGCTCGCCATCTCGGCCAGGGGCTCCGTCTTTCCCTGGTGGCCCTGGGGGGCCGGTGACCTGCTCCAGCACCGAGCCGTCAGCATGCCGTGAGAGGGTCCCAGGGAGGCCGGGGTCACCCGGTTCCCCTTTCTGACCTTTGGAGCCAGGGTAGCCAAATCCAGCGCTGCCCTGGGGACGGGATAGGAGGGAACCGGAGATTGGTGGCATGTCCCCATGGGTGGCAGCCCAGGCAGGCACGGCTTTGCCGCGGCTCCCCCACTGGTGTTCACCTTAATGCCCAGTTCTCCTTTCTCCCCCTACGGAACAGAAACAAAGAGCAGGTGTCAAACATGGACATGCCACTGGCAAACCAGCCCCCAAGGTTCACTCTCTCACCCACCTTTTCACCCTTGATACTGCCTGTCCCCACGATGCCACCGGTCCCTGAGTCACCTTTCAGGCCGCGTTCGCCCTTTTCCCCCTTTTCACCTTTGGGGCCAGTGCCTGCAGGAATGGAAAAGGGACGTGGTCATGCTTGGGGGTGGCCACCCCACTATGTCCCCACAGGTGTACCCCAGCTGGCCAGGGCAAAGCAGCCAGCTTACCTCCTGTGGAGACCCGCAATGTCTCCTCTGCTTTCGTCCTCTCAGCTTGCTGCAGGGAGCCCCCATCACTTTTCAACCTGCTGCCCGCTGCCACAGGGGGAGAGGTCACAGGGACGGCATCCACCAGCCCTGGGACACCCTGTGCCAACAACAAGGGGACACTGTGTGTTCACCTCCTGGTGAAAGTCCACAAAAAGTCCCAAAGGCCGGGACTTCACTGGGCAACCCGTGACGCTCATCATGGAGGGCACTCTCCTCATCCCTCTCATCTTGGGGTCTTGCCCCTGAGCACAACACCCACGGGCACCAACTCACCCCAACGTTCCCTGAGGGTTGGCGTCCACCTTCTGCACCACTGCCGAAATCACCTGACACCTGCGTTTGCCCAGGGAGAAGGGGTGATGGGTGAGCTGGGAGCATGAAGGAGCAGCCCCACAACCTGTCCCGGCTGGGCTGCCAGCACTCACCTCCTCAGTGTCGTCCTCCTCTTCCTCGCACTGGCGCTCTGCTGCCCGTGGGTCCCCTTGCAGCCTCAAATCAGCAATCACCCCCTAGAAGGAAAACAAGCCAAGGACTGCCACAGATGGATGGGTGCCATGGATGGATGGGTACCACAAGCCACCGTTGCCACATGGCGTGACCTGCCACGACACTAAGCCACCACATCCTCAAGTGCCCAGCGTACGTACATCAGGCTCAGAGCATTCTTTACCCAAGCATCTATTTATAACCCAGCACAGAGAGGTTTCAACCTCTCAGCCTGGTGCCCAGCACCACCAGCATGGCTCAGCAAGCCATAGGGAAAAGCCATGGGCTGGCTCTGGTACCAGGTGAGTTGAGCAGGGGCAGTGGCCAGGATCTGGCTAGCCAGATAGAAACGTTTTTACAGGGACCTTGGCCAGGCTCCTTGTTTCCCCTCTTCAGAGGCCCCAAGTAAGGACTGCTGGCAGGTCCCAATCCACTGCAGCCCAAGTTTTGTATTTCTTAGGCTAATCCACATTTCCTTACCATTTATTTTGGTTTTGCAAGCACTGTGCTCATTCAAGCCACTTGTTTATATAAGAAACCACCACGAATCCCGTCCTAAGGATGCTCTCTCCAGACAAATCCCTGTAGCTGATCTATCTGCCTTGCACGGGCAGGCAGCAGCCTCATCACAGCTGGAGAGGCTGTCTGGGTACCAGCCTGAACCCCACAGCTCCCACAGTGAGTGTGGTCACCCAGCACATCTCAGAGCCCAGCCCAGGTCCTTGCTGCTGGGCTGGAACGTGGGGATGCTGCCCATCTCTCTGATCCTAGCAGGGAGATGCTGGGGACCACACTGGGAAGTGAGTCTGGAGAGGGCAGATACATCCTGCTCTGTGACTCTTCTCTGGGCAAGACACCTAAAATAACATTTGGTCTCACTTGAAAGCACAGCGCACCATGTCCAGGAAAGAGAGCTGCGCTCAGGAAACACAATGGGTTTAAGAAAACAAGACTCAGGGGCAGTTGCAGTTCAGCCAGGCTGGCTATGACATTACTATATGAATATTTTATAAATAGATTATATTATAGTTATATAATAAATAGAATATATTTAAAATATATTGTATTTTCATATACATTCATATATTTTTTTTAATATGTATAATTTAAAAATATCAATCCCTTCCAGAAGCAAATGCAC
>JANHGN010023456.1:0-42914 GCA_024605025.1 Megaceryle maxima
ACAAAGGCCTGGAGTGAAAGGACGAGGGGTAATGGTTTTAAATTAGAAAGGAGTGGATTTAGATTAGAACTAAGGAGCAACTTCTTTATCACAAGAGTGGTGGAGCACTGGAACAGGTTGCCCAGGGAGGTGGTTTAGGCCCTGAAGACATTCAAGGTGGGGCTTGACAGAGCTCTGAGGAACCTGTTCTAGCTGAGGCTGTCCCTGCTTTCAGCAAGGGGGGTTGGACTAGATGACCTCTAGAGGTCCCTTCCATCCCAGACATTTCTATGTTTCTCTGTTTCTATGTTTATATCCAAGTGCTATTTTTTATTTATAACCATTTTACCCATTTATGGTTTTGGAAAAATTCTAAAAGAATTTTAGTCCATACATTTGACAAAATTTGACACCTTTGGTTTCTGTTCGAAGGTCCACACTGAGCAACACAGAACAGACATGTCAAGCCCACACTTGGAGCACTAACTTCACCCTCTTCTTCCACCTCTGGAGACAGTCTCTCTGATATGTGCCCACAGTGCAAGCTCCACCTTCCTTTGCCTTGCAGTTCCCTGCCTGCTACTCCCAGCATCCCTTCCTTGGGATTCCACTGCTCTACATACCAATTATGAGACCTCTCCATACACACACATTGGCACCAAGGACCTTGTGAAAACTGAACCAGTATTAACACCAGAAAGCCATTAGGTAACCGTGGAAGCAATGGACTTTTTCTTCACAAAAAAACTGTATCAGGAACCTGCATTCTGGGGGTGTCCCTTTGTTTCTTAGCTGCAGCATGAGCCCATCCATGCCCTGGGCAGAACCTTAATGGAGTGAGAGCACAAAGGAGTCAGTTATTTAAACCTGGGTCCATCAGCAGGGTCCAGAAACCCCAGTGAAGAAAATGAGAGAGAAGTGAGTTATCACAGATAACAAACCACAGACCATGGCACTGAATGGAGACCTGTGCCTCCTGAACCTCCTGGAGGCTGAGGAGACAGTTTCTCATATAGTAGCCGTCAAAACCTTGCTCTGAAATTGCTCAGCAAGCTTTACCTCAACTGTGTCCTAGATTGGATGGCTAGGGACAGCTCTGGGCACTCTATTTTCCCTGGGAGTTTCAAGAGCTCGTGTACACCTGAGAACTCTCCTAGAGCACGGGAAGAAGGACACTGTCCCTTTCTGCACCCATGATATATCGGGAGGCCCTTTGTTCTCTCCTTCACTCCCCTTTCACACTCTATTAGCCAATGGCTAACAGAGCAAAAGGGGTGGAAACACTGCAGAGGAGCCCAATGATCATCACATTTCCACAGCACACAGTGTCCCAGTCTCTGCTGTTCAAGCACACAAGTACCCTGCACTAGGCTGTCAGGATGCCACAGCTGCTGTTGCAGCTGTGAGCTTAGGTGTGAGTTTAGATGTCAATCCAGTATTTTCTAGCTGACCAGAGCCACAGATTTTGTCTTTCGGTCCCTTGGCAGCATACTTACTGGTGCACTGTGTTTGCTCAGCCTGAATATATTAACCCAAGAGCAGTAAAAAGGTTTATCTGAACTGGGGCTAGAAGGAAAATGACTAAGAAGCTTTGGCAGGTGGGGTAAAATCTATCATTAATTTTAATAGTGAATGATCTAAAATATATACACATGTTGTCCTTTTATAGAGGCATTTGGCTTCTCTATTGCTACTTTAAAAATGTCATGCTAGCTCCACCTAGCACATTGAATGCTTATACTGATGAATCATTCAGGATTAAGTGTGGTCACTTTTGTTCGGTTTGATCCACTGCTTATTGTTTGCAATTCAGACTAATGGTTCCATTAGTCTGGAAAAATGCAGCCTTCAGCTAATCTCTTAAGGGTACATTTACTAAGTATGCAAAAGATTTTACAAATAACTGAGGGGAAAGGAAACACTTTTGTTATGCATCACATATATTTTAAAAGTCCATTAAAGTCCTCCAGACTTATCATACTACCAGAACCCAGATGGATATTTAATACAAGTACAATTTTAAAGGTCAATGCAGAAATGCAATTGACTGATCTGAAATTGCCTGGACAATAGAAGTGCTCAGGCCATTCCTTGCAAATGCTGCCTAATGACTCATATCTTGCAAGCTCTGCTGGTCCCAACTGGACCCATATTATCCCATTAAAAGTTTCTGCTTGGTAGCTAAGCAGTACAACCACAAAAAAAGGATTCCTGAAATACTCTTTCCAAAGGAAAGGCAATCAGAACTAATACTACTACTATAGCCTGTCTATTTTGGGAGGGCAATTGGCTCTACAGTAAATTTAACAAAAGTAATTGGCAGTCAACAAACAGTATTTTTTTACAACAGACAAATTTTTTGAAGAAGGGTTGAGCACTGAGGTAAGCCATGCACTTATTACAGAAATCCAGAAGGAATTACTGTGGTGTCTAACAGGACAACATCCCTTCTAGCAGGGCTAGCACTACTGGCAATTGCCTTAAAGTAAGGAAGAAAGCCTTCCTGGTGCCACAAATTTTCTGTGCGCTCTGCTTAGTCACTCAGATGAAATGAGTTCTTGCTGAGCATCCAAATGTAAGCAAAAGATAAATCTTTCAGGGGATATTCTCCAATGTCATTGGATCATTCCACTTATTCTGTGTCAGGTGACAAATATGCTCGCACCTATGGCATTTCAGGTGGGACTGGAATCGCCCCATCATAGGCAGGGGCAGACAATCCTCTCAGTCTCACCAAACTCACATGACAAGCCTAATACTAAGTTCAAGCACTTCTGCTTGAGCCCAAATGGAGGATCTGGGGACCCATAACAATGTGCTAAGAAATCCACAGGCAATAGGAAAGTGATGGGCAGAAGTTACTTGGGTTTTATGTCTCCATAGGCTTTTGCAATTACAACAGCCGTAAGGTCACACACCATAGCAACAAAGACATGTCAGAAACATAAAAAAAGCCATCACACATCCTCAATATAGTATATTACCCACAGGAAACAGTTTCTTCTGTATATACATTATTAGCAATCAGATTTTTAATATTTTCATTTGAAAAAACCTAACCAAATAGGAAAAACATTTTGAAGATGAGGCCTTCTGCAGAGATGAGAAAATAAGCTGATCTAGACCATCATCACAGCACTGAATAATGCCAAAAAAGAGCCAGAGAAACATAGATAAGAGTACACTCAACACAGAGACTTAAAAAGTGAGATCCAGGCCCAAAACATGCACTACTTTTCCTATGTGGGAATCCTGCTCCTGTCTATGTTGCACACACTTTGAGCAGACCGAGCCCATATGCTTGGGTGGGTTTGGGCCCACACTGAGACACGTGCCAGTTCCACTAGGGCAAGAGGTGCTAAGTGAATCTGCATGCAGATGGGGAGTATGTATAATGAAGCAAGTGCCAGCTCTTTAGCAGGATGCTACTTGGCTGAAAGGGTGATGCCATGTTGATAGCAGATGCAGTTAACACCTGTTGATGGGTACAGCACTCTCTTTTCAAAGGAGTCAACCATGGGAGATAGGAAAGCATGGGACTTGTAGGCATTCTGGGGACAGAAACAGATAATTGCTTTCCAGGTGCCAGTGGGCAATAAACGAAGGAAAATGTGTGCTTCAAGGTTACAGATCCAGGCAGGACATAAGGGAATCTGAAACACCAGTCTGAAGCTACAAGACCCAGAGCAACAGACCTCATTGCTCCATGTGCAGCAGCAGCAAAGCGGAAAACATAAACTCTGTTAAGTTTCAAAGGAAGATGGGTTTAACACAGGGACTGTTTTGCCTAAGCCTCATTGTGAGCTAAAATGCACTATCTGTAAAAAAAAAAAAAAAAAGTCTGTGTAGGTAATAAAGAGGAAGAAAGAATGCTTCCCTTTCTGAATAACCCAATTGAGAAGCTGTATGCAAGCTGCCCAAGACTACAGTTGCCACCCAAACATGTGGCCACTGTTCCTGTAATACATGTCTGGTTTGCTCTGGCTACCTCCTAATCACTAAAAATTCTAGCCATTCAGCTGGCCCAAGACAGAAACTTCAGTCTGCTGCACAATTTTGTAGGGCTCAACTGGTTAAGTTCTCTAGGTGTGTGCCGGTGGACTTGCACAAGACAAATCTGGAAGGTCACAGAACACCTTTATCATTCCCTTGGAGAGTTCTTCCTCCACTGCCAATTTCTTTTTAAACCCCCACTCACAACTGCTGCAATAAAGGCTTTTTTCATTACAGATTCTCAATTATTACTAAAACCTCCAGATTTCAAATAAACACTTTTTTATTTTCCTTCAAGATTCTATCAAGTGGTGATTCAGCTAACTATTGTCTTCTGACTAAGTTTCAAAATTAAGCTTGCTTTGACAGCACAGAAGCATAAAACTCATGAAAAATAATTATCTGGAAATTCTGTCCACTGCTTTTTTTTTTTAATTTAAATTAGTTTAGCACTTTTATTGAAATCATCCTGTGGGGAAAAAAAATACATTTCAGCCCTTAATGAGACACTAAACTGAAAAACTTTTAATATGCAATGTTCAAAAAGCATCAACAGAAAAGAGGGGTTTGGAAGGAACACCTCAGGCTGACCCTAACAATAGATTTTGTTAGTTCCCTAGCTTCAGCAGCACTATCAGCCAGCTGGCTGCATAATTTAACGTATAATATCTTATGCATCTTGATTTTATTAGAATACTTTATAGAGGCTAATGGAAATGTAGAATAAACTTTTTAGAGCTTATATACTGCTTGCTTTGAACTGCCAAGCTTTACACTGCATCCAGTCAATTACCTAATCCAATGTACTGAAATCTACTGTCAAATGAAGCACAAAGTAAAAAGCATTTAATAATGCATGGATGGAATGGAGATCAGCTGACCATGAAGTCATACTATTCTGTCATTCTTCTTCTAAACTGCTAGGTTTTCTAAAATCTGCACAGCGATGTATCTCATACTCTCAGAATGAATATTTTATAACTTCTTTTTTTCCTAGGCTTGCTCCTTCTACTAAGGCTTGCTGTTGTAAAAACAGAACATTTTACTAGCAAATACTAATGCTAGCAAATCATTATGCAATACATTTTATTGCACAAGCTGACTACAGAAAAAGGTTTTCTATTTTGCCGTAACTAACAAAGAACAGAAAAGTGCCTTTGCTCACCTTTGGCTTTTATCAGTTAAAGTCAGGCAGGTTGTTTTGGGTTGGGGATTTTTTGATTTAATTTTGAACTGTCTAGCCAAAAAAAGTTAAGACACTGGAGATAAAGCCATAAAGCCATACTATACAAGCAATGTTGGGATTCCATATTTCAATGACTGATACTTTGAATCTGGCACCAGTATGAAAGGGTAGACATCAAGCCCAGAAAGTTTTTTTTCACAAGGTGAGAACAATCCCTCACACTTGAATAACTGTTCTGACCTTGCCATATCCCACATACAGGGAAGTTGACTGCATAATCTGTAGAACATCTCAAGTTATCACAGGTACCACAGGGTGTCAGGTGTTGGAAGGGACCCCAGAGATCTCTGAGTCCAACCCCCCTGCCAGAGCAGGACCATACAATCCAGCACAGGTCACACAGGAACACATCCAGGCGGGTTTGATAATCTCCAGAGAAGGAGACTCCACAACCTCTCTGGGGAGCCCGTTCCAGTGCTCTGTGACCCTTACAGTAAAGAAGTGGATTTTTTTTCCCCAAAAAGTGAATCCCTGTAAGAAAAATAGATCAACATGAATCAGATGAATCTAGGAAGATGAAGAAAATGGGGATGTTGCTAAACATAGTAACTCCAAGAAAACCACACTCATTGTAATAGGACATGATTATCACCACAACTGTACAGGAGATAATTATTTCCACTAAGATGTGGCAGCCTTTTACACAGCACAGGTAGATACTTCCACTTGTAATCACACAGTCTAATATCTGTGTTTTTGTAAAGATATTAGACAGGGGACAGGTAAAAATAACATGTTTTAACTTCTTGTATTCTTTTTATATGACTTATGTCATTCACTATATATTGGCCTCCACATATGTCATAAGGCAATGAAACAGCAGTCTAATAAAAGTAGAGAGATACCCAGAAAAGATGGACTAATATTCAAGTCCTCCTATGGAAGTTAGACAAACCTCCAAGGAAATACGGGCAGATTTCTATTAAGAGGAGGAGAATGGGAACATGAAAAATATCAGGCAACCAAAATAATGGGAAAAGCCCCAAACATGCATACATATGGATGGCCCTGGGAAATTGGCAGGGACCTCTCTGCAAGCTAGACAATACTTTTTCCTCCATGCTGCCGTGGTTGATTGTTTAAAGCCTGTCAGAAGCTCCTCTGGGAAACCCTTCATAGATATACTGAGATGAGTGGGAAAGCAGGGAATCAGTCAATATTCAATAACTTTATTACTCAGTAGCATACGAAATTAATAGAAAATTACATTAGGGGAAAAGTGCTTTTTCTTTTGCAATAACAATCAAGTAGTTTGAAGTATTGTGGAAAGGTTTTCTCTTTTTAATATTTAAAAGAGGCGCACCCCTGTGCTAATGCTGTAGCAGAATCTTGAGGACTCTTCAGCTACCAGAGAGTTTCCAGAAATACTTCTGCTGCCAGTGCTGAAAGTTTTCTTTTTCTCAGATTCTTTTTCAAACCACAAGCAAATACTCAACTGCACTGAAATCATTAGCACCACCCACCGGCCAGATCTGCTTGGCACTGCACACTCACTCTCTCCAAGACAGACAGTTGGAGGTTGTATCTGGACACTAGGGAAGAGGCTTGCAGAGCACTAACAGCCTTCCACTGCGCATGCTGCATTAAGTTTCTTTCTCAAGAAATAAAGACAATTTCAGGAGGAATCCCAGGAGCACATTTGATTTTAGCTCCTACATCACAGTAGTGAAACTACTATTGGAATTCTGCACACATATCAAACCCTATTAGTTTAACATTTTGTTCACTACTACCAACTAATAAAAGGATGAAACCAAGCCACTCTATCACAAACTGTCACCAGTGGCTCCGAACAAATCAGATCCCTTTTGGATCAACACAAGCCTGAATACTCAATTCAAACTCCCATTTCATGTCTGCACTGAATTGTGGCAGTACCTCAAATCACAACAGGACTAATGATAGATGGGATAATTAAAAAGCTTTGAGTAAGTGCATGTGTATTAGGGTATGTCAATTAGTATACTTACAAACAGAAGGGCTGAAAGACAACCTAAATTACAGTACACAATCTCCAAGTTCAGCTCTGAAGTTTTAAAATAGCCTTCTTGTCACCCCCAAACACCAGACATGCCCGAAGCTAGATATACATTCCCTCTTTCATCAACAAATCTCTGCTACTGCCTTGTCCTAACTGATGTGCTACCTTGAGTTGTCACATCCTATTACACATGATGTGACATAGGATGACATGAATAATGAACTCACTTTGATGTGAACAAATTCATCAGATTAGCTTTGGGGAAGAACAGGAAAGCAAAATGTACTGAGCAACAATTTACTTGAATCATTGCTTTATTATTATTATTATTATTATTATTTAAAAGTTTACCTGCCCTCTCATTGAAGAGGAACAAAAAAATAAAAGTTGTAAATAAATTTATTTCCACACAAAAAGCATTTAGGAAAGCTTCCACAGACATTTTGTTCCAAATCCTACAAAAATTAAATGGGTCACTTCAGCACTGGTTGGCAATGAACTATCAGTCACCAGTTACTAGCAGATGTTCTTCATATTTCTTTTGAGAAATGAAGGAGATGAGGAAGAAAGGACCTTCTTTGCTGACTTGTTCTTTGACCAAGCAGACTTTTTTTCCCCTACAAACTGGGTGTCCACAGATACTGGGATACTGGAATCTAGGCATCAAATTGAAGAGACAAAGAAGTTAATTAAATCTCTTGTTATTACAACCTGAGCTAGCAGCCTTCCTGCTTCTTTGTGGATAATAGCACTTAGAAACTCACAACTTCCCAAGGGTTGCTCCTCATAAACAGCAGTCTGACAGAAAGGTGAGAAGGTGCTAAGTGTGGGGTACATCTGTGTTTCTTTTGAGCACATGCATATTCCCTCACTCTTCTAAGACTAAATGCTGGACAAATTCTCCTGTAGCTCTCTGGACTGTTCTTCACCCTCATTTCCATTGTCTGTATTCCCAACAGGGTTCATGGGACCACATGCATATTAATGAAGGAAAGAATCCATCCCTCTGCTTTTATTTTTACCTATTGTGCTTTCACCATAGCTGGGCGAGTAAGAAACCATCTGCTTCGTTGGGATAAAAAGGCAAGAGAGAGCACTATGGTTTCCAGGGGAGTATACCTTCAAAGATACAGTATCTGTCCTTTCTGTTCCTTCTGATTTAGAGGGATATCTGTTTGTGCCAAATTCACTGCTACATTAGGAATGAGAGTAATCTAATGTTACTAATGTTAATGACACCGTACCCAGAATGAATTTGGCACAGTGACTTCAGCTCATTCATTCTCATGGGTAATATTTCAGAGCACTTGATCCATGATGCATAGTAGGTGAATTTACACTGATGCAGTAGGTGACTTTCTAATTTCATTTATGCTCATACCAACCTGTTGCTGGGTATTACAGAACAGGTTTCAGCTGAAACTATTTAGTTTGAAGGATTAGATAATAAGGATATGTAACGTTCATAATCAGAAATAAGATCTGTTAGGATTTTGCACAGGAACATTATTAGTGCAGCACAGAATTTCTGGACATCCAAATTGATAATCCGTCACATCTGAAGGCTGCAGGAGAAGTAGAATCTGATTTACAGACAATTAACTTTTAAGTGAGAAAGAATGATGTCAGGGAGCAGTCAGAATTAAAACCTAATGAATTTCAAGAATTTTTCAGCTTGAAAATTTTTCTTACTGTTATTAAATAGGGTTCCAAGAAGATGTAGAACACTGACAGTTTTCATATTTCACAAATATAGTAACTGAAAATATAGTTCAAGTAACAACCGTGCTCACCTCACTTTCTAGATAGTTGCTAAAATTTTAAATCATCCTTTTAAAGCTTTCTAGAGATCTTCCTCAACTTCATTACTGAAAATGATCTGACAAAGCCTAATGAACAAGCTTACCGACTCACTTTCTTTTTTCCCTTCAGTTGGAACAGGTCTTTGGCTTATTTACATGGGAGTCAATGCCCAGATTTAGTCATAATTGTGATTCACATTAATACTTGGCCTTTGCAGAAGAGTATTTATTATCCTCAACAATGATCTGCCTAAATTTTGAAATCCTACATTCTTGCTGAGATGATGCTAGGAATGGCATGCACAGTGAACTTGTCTGGGCATTGCTGCACTGATTGAGGTGGTGGTCAAGGCTGCCCACTTGCTGCTGGGAAGGTGGCACTGATACCTCCCTGATTCTGCTTCCTTTGCAGGTCTGCAAGATTCTTGGAGACAAAAGCACTAGAACTGCCCTGCTAATGTTGAAAAAACATTTCTGCTTAATTACTACTTAGTCTGTTCTAAGATACACATACTCACTCAGAAGAGTTTGGAACTTGGCACTTTGATTTACTGTTCTAAGGTAGGTTATTGTCCAGCTTCTCTAAAAATTGATGTCTTCTACCAACATTTTCTGTATGAATCTAAGGATAAAAACCATACTTCTGAGAATGCTGAAAATGGACTTAGTCATGCAACACGGCAGTTTCACAGTAATCCCTGCTTTTTCAAGGAAGCAAAATTGAAAATGCTATTCAAAGAGCTTTGCTCCTAGACCAGATCATATAGAAGGACTCAGGTTTTGCTAGGAAACCCCAACTCTGTGTTGATCTGGGTTACATTCAATGCAAAGTTGCCAACAAAGAAACTGCAATGTGACTGCACAACAAACTCCAACATCAAAGTCAGAAAATCTACACTAGGTCAGCAACATATTTACAACAAATGGCATGCCCACCTCTACACCCTGCTGTCACTAAGGTTTTTGGTGCTGAACATGGCTTTGGATCTCTGCAGAGATGAGCAGTAACCAGGCCTGGTAACAATGCAAACCATACTAAGTATTGGGGATCCATCTGCTATCACTGACAAGGCACATGCTAGCACCCTCTGCAGCACAGGATCTCCTTCCTGGAGGAAAGGCACAGCCAAGGACAATTAAGCAACATCCCCAGTGTCCCCTACTTCAAGGCTTTCAGGAACTCAAAGAAATTACAAGACTGCACAGAGCTTCCAAAATACAAGAAACTAGGCCAAGACTCAGCAACTGAAAATCTGCCACAAACATCCACAATGAACAACAGACGACCAATGAAGGCACTGGAAATAAATCACAAGAGACACAGTGCAGTGAAACAAGAATTAGAGACAAACAGAAGGGAGATTTGTTGTGACAGAGGCAGAATATGTGCATCTTCAGGGATTTCAGACCCTGTCTGTCTCATCTTGACAGAGGATTTAACCCAAGTGTCCTAGGAAGTAACAATCTTAATATGAGTCCTTGTAGCAAGTGATAATGTTAATAATCTGCTAAACTGTGCCACTAACAGCTTTCTGCTTCCAGAACTAACACAGAAAGCCCACCAGCTCCAGCCACACTTTCCACATGTTTAGATGAAGCTGTAGGCAAAATTCAAGTGTTAACAGATGTTGAGTGCTGTTTGAAACTTCCTATGGCATTCAGGACATCTGCACAGGGCTTGCAGGAAACAGGACTTCTAGGAGATCTTCAGCCTTTTCAAGCAGCAGCTGGAAGCCAGGACACCTGCCAGGATAGAGAGTGACAGGAGTCCTACCCTGAACATCTGAGTCATCTTCATCCAGAGCTACCATAATTTTTAGAAAAATATTTTGACAAAAAAATTTTCTATACATACTTTACAAATTGCTTATCAAGTGTTTTCTGCAAATCTGCTCTGAAGCACTAGCATTTGCAATTAACCCTCTTGGCTTGGACACACCTCCCAAGTGAAGTCCTTGCCATGCTTTCTACCATCTCATTACTTAAGTCCCTTTATTGCCAAAGGGTAAGTACTGACTTTGCCTTTGTGAGGAGTGATGGAGAGAATACAGGTCTGCAACTGCCAAGAGAGGTTGCTGAGGTACCTTTCTTTGGCAGGGGATACAGGAATAAGCCTTATATGAGTACTGCAAGGAGGGCAGTATATAGCACTCCTTACAGTTGTAGGACATGGCAACCTAGAAACAACAAATGTGTTAAACTGGGCTCCAACACAAGCATATTTGTGATGCAGTAGCAGTTAGACTTTGCAGAATTAAACCTCTCAGAAAAGAAAAACTAGCTGAATCTTCAATAAGTATACTTACTCCTGTCATTCATTAATATACCCACTGGATAAAAATGGCAAGAGGCTTCTAGAATGGCTAATATGTTCTCTGTTACATAAAAGTAAAGAATTACTGTAATCACTTTTGAAATGCATTATCTATCATGGTCAGTACACATCTATTCCTAACTTGCTGGTAATTAATGTCACCAAGAAGTAACAATCCCATATATTGACAGAAAGCAGGGAGCAAGTGTCCTGGAATTATGCCCTTCCCCCTTTAGCAGGAGGAAGTTTTGAGTTTGCATTGATTCAAGGGAGTTGAAATAATAAAGGGACTTGGGAAGGTGATTCTCTAATGTTTGAAATGAGAAATGGGGAATAGAAGTCTATAGCAGATCTCCCACAAAGACATTAAATTTGTCCTTTCTCACTGGAGACAAAGACAGCAGTCTGGCACCTAAATATACCCATAAACTACTTATTGGATCTGAGATACATACCTCCTAAATAGGTTTGTCTGGAATAAAAAGCAGAACTTTGTCACGATAGACTTGCCCTGACTAACTTCATCATTGTCCTTAAATGGCAGCACAGCCATTCCTAAAAAGTAACACTGTTTTACCATGCACAGTAAATCATGTCACATGTTCAGCCCTCCCTGCAAGCACCAGCTTCAAAATAACTACAGGCAATTCTTCTGCAGTTCTGATTTTGGAAGTTTTAGCTCCATATGAGTGAGTATTCCCCCATTCAGGTGTGGATCCACTTGCCAAGTGTGAGCTCAGCAGGTGTGTCTCTGGGGTTGATCAACACAAGCAGTTATGATACAGACTCATTCTACATTTGGCTGCCATAAATGCAGTCATCTTGTTTCTGTCAGTAACATTTATCCAGTAGACTGGCAGTAAGAGAAGTCAAGAGACAAATTTCCCAGCCTAAACACAATAATACTTCTTGAGACCTTCCAAAGTCAGATTTACAAAAATAAAGGGTCAAGCTTAGCCCAAAGGCAGTGCTCTTCATGTGCTATACTTCCTCCAAATCACTAAGGAGTTTCTCATAGAACTATTGGTCCAGCACAGACACACAAACTGGCTTTCTATGCATTGCCTGAAGTGGACACAAGATGAGGTAACTCTCTATGTTTTAAGATGAACTATGAGGTGGATTGTATTGTGTTTGCATGGCAAGATTTTGATAGCAGGGGGCTACAGGGCTGGGTTCTGTGAGAAACTGCTAGAAGCTTCCCTGATGTCCAATAAAGCTAGTGCCACCTGGCTCCAAGACAGATCTGCAACTGGCCAAGGCTGAGCCCAGCAGTGATGGTGGTAGCAGCTCTGTAATAACATATTTAAGGAAAATTTTTCCCTTCAGACCAGTTGACTCTGGTCTGCCTGTGACAGTAAGTGGTAAATGATCCCTCTTTCTCTCCCCTGTCAAGCTGAGGAAGGGGGTGATAGTATAGCTTTGGTGGGCATCTGGCATCCAGCTGGGGTCAACCCACCTCACAGATGCAATGTAAGTTTCCATCTCTGCCTCTCAGTGCCTTATATCATGTTGTCCCAAAAATTCTTACCTCTTCAGACCTTAGCTAAGAAATTAGCTTTTCCATTTCATTTTATTGATTTCTGAATAGCGTTAAAAAGATTGTATTTGAAAACCTTCCATGCCCAATAGTGATGACAATAGAAGGTGTACATTTGCATAAAGCTGTCTTTCAATTCTGGACTGGCCCTCCAGAGATGGATCTGTGTAGTTTTGTGTCTACAGTCAGGCGACATTAATACATCCACTTAAAAGTTAAAGCTAAGAAAAAGATACGACCTCACTGCTTATAGGTAGTCAGAATGTAAATAACCATGGAAATCCAGGCAGCACATTATGAATTCCACTAGCTGAATGGATGCAGAACTGCCAACAGTGACAAATATATTCTACTGAGGATTGTGTGATTTGTACATTATGAGTTTTAGTTGATAGAGCTGTAGATGACACTGTAAGAGCTTTTCAAACCCCATTCCCTACTGTCATCTCTCCTTTCCCTGTTTTGAAAGGGAGCAAAAAATTCTGGAGGATCTCATCTTCAGAAATGAACCAGGTGTCAGGAAAGCAGAGACCAGTGTTCAAAACCAAGACAAACATCCAGTTTCATTTAAAGAGGGGGTTTTGCTGGCCAGAGCATTCAATGTGTAATTTCTTCAGAGTCAATATGCAAAAAAAGCAATTTATGTTAAACTTTTACTCTGATTCAAGCAAGTTAGGCATACTGATTCTAATCTCCAAGACTACACAATTAACAATGAAATCATGTCTACTTGAATGCATTTGCTGGGTGCATACAGCACTACCTTAGAGGGATAAAATCAGATGTTCTCTAATCTGTAGATATTGAAACCTAAACAGTGGAATTTTAAGGGAACTGTTTGGCTGTTCCCAGTGTTAGAGAAGAGTATCAGGACAGTGTGGAGCCACAGAAAAAAAGACTACCTACCTCCACCACTTGGTATTTTTTTCTTCTAGCCTTCAGGAATATCAAATGCCTCACTGAAAAGCATACAAAGAGAAATTGCTACTATAAACAATGAGTATAAAAATATACAATACAATGAGAATTAAAAAATCCTAACCTGATCAGTAGTCAGAATATTCTACAAATTAAGTTCAACTCTTAATGAAATTTTTTATTATATACAGAAAACTTTTCATAGTCTGAGAAATAAAATATTTTTGAAGGATTTTCTTCTCTCTACAGTTAAGATTGGCATTCAGGGAAAGGACATCACATGACAGGTGTTCAGAGCACATTTTCCACGATTCTGTTCAAATTCTATGCCATTTCTACATCCTAATGCAGGTACTTCATATTGAATCATGTTTGTTCATAAAATGCACATATAATTCTGAAAAATTAAGAATACTACAATCCTTCATTCTTAATCGATGATACTTTGGTGTGAACCAGTATATTTTAATATGAACAAATAGATTTAAGTGCTCCTAGATCTCTTCTAAAAAATCCAGCTCTGGCAAATCTTCTGTTTGCCAAGTCTTGATACTAATACATGGAGAATTCTCTTAAGACTATGCCTACAAGGAAAAAAAAAAAGCTCTGATCATTCCTATATATTTTTTTATTATTTTTTTAATAAAAAATTTAAAAGCTTATTCATTGTCTATCAGTTGACAGTTCATGATGGAATCTAAATAATATTTTTCTTTAAACTGACACATGGGTCAAATCCAACCATGGGATCACTATGAAGTAAACAGAACTACTTGAAAGATATATATCAAACTGCTTGTTATTATGTTATTATGTTTCGTGGACTCATTTCAAAGTTACTCTAATCAAAATGACACCTTTGGATTTTAGCTATCCAGTACGCCCGATAAGCTAAAAGACCAGTGCATGGTATGTTTGGAATAACTGGTAGAGATTATGTCCCTTCTCTTAAAAAAAAACGTACAAAAACCTCACACACAAGAAAATTTAACTCACAGATGATTAAAAAACATAAGCTTCTCCACTTGCACTCACCTATATTTCTTCCCCAAGAAAAGCAAATAACAATGTGGAAACAGAGAAAGAGGCCTGCAAGAACTTTGCTTTTTCTGTCTTTAAAATAGCTTCTTTTTTTTTTTTTTTGCAAACCCTTCTAGTTTTTCTGGTAATGGCTTATGTGAAATCAGAGGCAACACATGCTGAGAAAAACATCTCTGATGGTTATAATTTTCTTTCTTTTTCCCAGATCTCTTATTATGTGGAACATGCAAACCCCAGAAACTCTCAGAGTAAAGAATTGTGAGCAAATATTTACTTTTCCTTTCACAAAATGCAATGCTTCCCAGAGATCTCACTTTGTTGTGTGCAAAGATATCATAGGTCCTCCTTTTTTCAGAGACTCTCCAAAGCCAGATTAGACCTAAACACAGGGGGATTTTGAAGATCGAATAAGGGGCATTTCTTCTGTGAAGACCAGAATAGGGCTGAAACTAACTCAACAATAGAAAAGGCATCCATTTCCACTGGCCTTGGCCTTATTTAAAAAAAAAAAAAAAAAAAAAAAAAAAGTAAAATTTAATGCCATGCTTGAAAGTAACTATTAGCAAGTTTGTGACTTCTCTGTTAGAAGTTGCTGTTGCAAGACTTAGCAAATAACTAGGAATTTCATAAGGGAAGATAAAAAATTCAGCTAAGCAGAGGACGGCCTGGGTATGCAACATGGTGCAGACACATCAGCAAAGCCATGCATGATATCAAGCATACATCATCTTGCTGCCCAGGGCACTTGCCCTGGTGTTGCACACCAAGCCAAGACAGAGCAGCCCATCAGCATCTAGACTAACCTTCAGGTGTCCTGTGAAATTTTCACATCTCTGAGGCAGAAGCCCAGGCATCTTGCCACCCAAACATCAGATTTTTCTTGCACAAATACATGGTCAATCTATGTTAGAACAATCACAGCAGATATGCCTGCTCCTTTGGCAGTCTGGACAATAATAATAATAAAAAAATGTAGCTAGTTTTGTTTAAGTTTTATAGACAACTAAAACTGCTGACCTTCTGTGGTGCTGTTTACATAATGTAGGAGACCTATTTCAGTGTAAAGTGGCATTTCTATCAGTAGTTACTTTCATTTCCAGGAAGCAAAACACGCTCCTCTAGAATACCTCATTTTAGAGAGTCCTTTAATAACATTATAAATAGACTCACCACTCACAGGAACCATATCAGAAGCAATTCAGGGAATGGAAAATATATTCTTATTAGCTAATCTACATTAATTTTATGCCAATATTGGGACACCTATTAGAAACTGGTCAAGATACACTGCTACACAAATCATAACTGCAACTTCCCAAGGTGTTTTCCTACAGTATATCATTGCATATACTGAAGCTCACTTAGTTTGCATATTTTAATATCTTCACCTCAATAATTAGGTAATAAGAAGTATGCATGACTGAATAAAATACTGCATCCTTCTGTTTTAGATTTTGTGGTTTATTTCCTTTTCCCATGTAGGTAGAGGGTCTAGCATCTATTGTTTTGCCCAGTTAATAAAGTTTGTTTCTTCCCTGATATTTGGCAGCCCTAATCTAATATTCATCTAATTAAGAGAATAAAGGGCTTTCTCTATTACACGTGTGATTCACTCAGGAATTGCCACGGCACTGCAATACGACTTCTCGAAAAGAAGTTTTCAGATCACAAAGCTAGAAAAGTAGCAAACCCCAGACTGTGTGCACCATTCTCCACTCAGCATATTTACCTGACAAGCTACTTGGAGGAGCCTGTCTTACCTTTCAAGAGAACTACCCCATTAATCTGTTTTTACTGATCATCATGAAAAGAGAATAGTGTTTTCTGAAAGATTTTTCTTGGTAGCAGCACCAGCCCAAGATAAAAGGATATGGATTGTTCATACAAAATACTCTTCTAATCATTGTCTCCAATAGTCAGCAGTGAGTACAAGAGCTATTCTCATTTTAAACTAATTAACCATGAAAAGATGTCAGGTTCTTATTATAAATCTCAATCACTCAGCAGTAGCAATCCTTGCTGATAAGGTCAGAATTTGCTCCCATTGTCTCCAAAGACAAAAGCATGCTATAGCATGGACCATAGAAGACAACTCTGCAGAACTTCTTCCCAAATTCAGCTCAGTTATGGCAGCAGCAGTCACCCCTGGCTCTATGACAAGTTTCATGTGCTGGTGTCACATAAGATAATTTGGCAGAAAATAAACCCCCTTGCATTCCAGCTTGTCCTCAGATTTCAGAGGGGCTGGGGGTGGCTGGGCTTAGATTCTGAGTGATGTCCAGATTTTCATTGTTGTCCTCAAACACAACTGGCAGTTTGCTGGTTTCAACAGAAGTGCAAATCCAGGTGAAACAATTACTCTGGTTTATAAGTTAAAAGATATATCATCCCCAGCAGGTATGTATGTAAAACTGGAAAGAATCTCCAAACTGATGCATAATTTCACTCTCAACTGATTTTTTTTTAAAAACTTCTCTGAGATGTATTATTGCACCTCTTGTCTCTCCATACCAAAAAAATAAATAAGCAATGAACACTTCTGATTTTTTGCTCAGAGAAAGCAGGTGAGGTTTACTGATTCTTCATTGTTGTCATGGTTTATTTGCAGCTGTCAATGAAACCCCATAGAACCGCTTGCTCACTCCTCCCCAGTAGGATTGAGGAGAGAATCAGCAAAGTAAAAGTGAAAACAACTGTGGATTGAGACAAAGACTGTTTAATAGGTAAAGCAAAAGATGTCTGCACAAGCAAAGCAAACCATGGAATTCATTCACCACTTCCCACTGGCAAAGCGGGTGCTCATCCCTCCCCAGGAAAGCAGGGCTCCATCATGCGTAATAGTTACTTGGGAAGACAAAACACCATCACTCTGAACATGTTCCTCCCCCTTCCTCCTCATTCCCTCATGCTCAGCATGACATCACATAGTATGGAAAATCCCTTTGGTTAGTTGAGGTCAGCTGTCCCAGCTGTGTTCCCTCTTAACTTTTTGTGCACCTCCAGCCTATTTGCTGGTGGTGTGGGGTGAGAAACAGAAAAGGCCTTGACTTTGTGTAAGCACCACTCAGCAATAACTAAAACATCCCTGTTTTATCAACACTGCTTCCAACAGAAATCCAAAACATAGTTCCATACTAGCTACTCTGAGGAAAATTAACTCTATCCCAGCCAAACTGAGCAAAATTGTGACCTGGATTTTTATTAAAATCAAACGCTCTATGAAGAACTGTTTTATGGAAAAGATCAAGTGGATTGAAATTAGGTTTGTGAGATGTCATATATATCACATGAATCTCACAGCTTGGATTTCTTGGTACAAAAGTTTTAAAAGAAGCAAGTTATTTTATTGGGACTGCCTTATAATAAAATGACCTACAAATCACCACATTTCAATAATTTGCCATACAGTCTCCTCTCTTTCTTGTATGATGCCCAGAATCTTGGTCTTAGGGTAGAATTTAAACTGGAATCTACCCAAAGCAAACACTATAGATCTTGTTGGGTGGTTTTTATAGCAGAAATTTTACATGGAGACAATCTGCTAGATGATTAAAGGTCCCTTCCAAACCAATACATTGATTCTATGATTCTGTGGTGATGTAAAAGTTCTGTTGTACATGCAGTCCACAAGATCATGGGATCATTCAAACACATATATACATAAACAGATGTAATTTCATTAAAAGCAGATGCACTGTTTTGATGAAAAATTATATATTTGTCCCTAAATACTTGCAAGATTTGCCTGCTCAAAGGCCTCTCACAGGACACAGTCTAGATTCTGTCTCATATTTATCTTCTTTACACTTTGTTCTGTTAATTGACCACAATCACCCCAGATATCCTCAAACAAAGGTTGTGGTACTCAGACTTCTGAAGGGAGTATCATTCTTTTGATGTGACAAGGTTTCAGGTATATAAACATCCTCCCAGAATGATTATGGTGCAGTACACAGTATTCATTAACTGTCCCTTTGGGTTGGTAGCCATGCTGTAATAATACAATGCTGTTTAATCAATGTTTTTGTTTTATCTTTTTTTGACAGGAGAACAGCAAATGCTTTCTAATATCTGGCACTTTGGTTATAAGCCTCCAAGATCTTGTGAAATTCTGCTCACAAGTTTCTTTTACACTAATTGTCCAGATTTGTTTTTCATCATCTTCCCAAACATGTCCTAAAGGCCTGTAATAGCAGGTATAAAAAAAATAAAAAGAGAGAGAGAAAAAACTGACATTGACAGAAGCAAAGGAGTTATGGAGGGGGAGAAATAGTCTGTGACACAAGCATCTCAACTTCCTCATTCTGATTCATCATTGATAGACAAGTACAGTCAGCAGAGAGAGTATAATGAGTCTCAGTTACATGGAAAGCAAGCACTGCTAATCTAAAAACTCACAGTACAGAAAATAGGCACACTGCACTGTAAACACATTTAAATTCACAAAAGTAATTGGTCTAAAGATTAATCTACAAGAATTTTGCAAATTAGTTGAATTTAGGCTGTGAGATTTTGAGATACTTAGGTTTTGTGAGTCCTTAAAACTAAATTTTTTTGTTGTTTCATTAGGAGAGGCAATGCTTTACATTTGTAAACAAGTTCTGAGGAGTCCCCCTGGAATTCCTAGAACAATTCCTGCTATTCTGTGAAACTCTGGATCAGGCCTTAGAAATATGATGACCTTCACGTACTTCAGAAAAAGCAATTGTGCTGTCTAAGGTAAGCCCCCTTAATCTCCAGCTTCCACTATTAATCAGGAAGAAATTTTAATGAGCCTTAGAAATCCTGAGCTGTTTAATGAACACGCTCCCAGGTTAACAATACCACTAATGTGCAATATTGATAACTTGCTGTCTTCACCTGCTGAAGATACTGGAGCATTCAAAGAAGTAAGACCCATCTCAGTAGCATAGGCTTATTATCAGGAAAGCTGTGATAAGAGCAGACCTTGTACCAACACGGGACTAGAGGGCTGCATGTTCCCACACTAAGTGGAAGTCAGCTCTCAGAGAACAACCTTGATGCACACTGTGACGAGCCAGGTCCCTGGCGATGTTCAGTAGTCAGGGACTCCAAGAGTTCTAATATCTGTCACTGAAAACAGACAAGAACAGGGAAAAACCCCATCGAGCATCCTTGACTGGAATGTCCCTTGCATCTGCAAGCACAGATAGCCATTCAGCAAGACACTCAACCATGGTAACATAGAGTTTCTGCTGTGGGTTAGGCTTTGAGGAGTGGTGTGGCAGTATCCTCCTACAGTCACACCCATTTAGTCACTTAGTACTAGAGTATTTCTCAGGAAATGACATCACTGCACATAAGGAAGATTATTGCTTATAAAGACTAGGGAGGTGGCAGATATTAGGCAGATATTACTACATTATTACTCACAATTTGATATGGAAGATTCAGGTGGATGCCTTTGAGCCCCCCAAAACATATGATTGTTATTTCCAAAATAGTGAACCTCTGCTAGCATTTACCTAGTTGTACATAAAGCAGGTTAAATCTGCATCCAACAATGGCAGGCTAGTCCAGAAGGCAGAAGACAGTCTGATAAAGCCCAGGAGAAAGCTTTGATTCCTCATGGCATACAAGTGGTTTCTTTCTTAATCCCCATGAGCATCAGGCCTTAATACAGCAAGCCAGACAGACTTCTACTGCTCACCACACTAACTGCTTAACACATCTGAGGCAGCAGATTCTCTGCAAGACATCTTGCTTGGGCAGCAACCTATTGTCTTTCAACTCAAAGGTCATCCAGGACCACAAAGAGCAGCCCAAAGACAGCTCTGCCCCATGCCCACCAGCTGCAGCTGCCAACAGCCCTCTGCTGTGGAGAAGCCTGGATGCAGGAACACATTCCAGGCCACAAATCAGCCCCAGGACAGTATGTGGTCATTTGGCGTGAGAGATGATTCTTCATCAGGTGAGTGTTTCTTCTCAATTCTCAAGTGAGCAGCAGTTGCTCCATATATGCCCTAAGTAATGCACAGCAATGAAGGGCATACCATAGGTCCTGGTGAAGTTTTGTCTTGAAATGACCAGAAGCAGATATCTGATATAAAATAGATGGCAGAAGTGCCATTCTGTATAAATAAAGTGTGCAGATACACTGCTTAAGGAGAAATGCAAGTAAGAAATAAAGTTAGAAAATAAATAATAGTATAAAACAATGGATACAATTTGTATTACAGCATATTTTAAGAGAAATATCTGTCAGTACAGTCACCCTGGTTTCAGATATTTTGCAGGACTCCAGCAAGCTGAAGTGTTTGTTCCTATGAGCCACAGCCTTTGCCACTAGCATTTTCTTTTTGTGTCAAAATTAAAACAATTAGTAAACGGGACAGAAATGCAGTCACACCTTTTGGCAGTGTCTCTGGGGAAGCCCATCCAGCAACAAGCACCCCATAAGCATCTCTGTCCCCAGCCATTGAGATGCTTCACAGAGTTGGCCAACAATGAAAACAGGCACCAGGATGATTAGCCTCTGCTGAAGGTCTGCTACAGGAAAGCAAAATTCTTTTATCTAGAAGCATGAAAATGTGGCTTTGAGCATAAGATTGGCAGCCTGCTCTCTCGCCAACATTTTTTTCCTCAACTATTCATTGTCACATGCATTGACTACAGCTCTTTTCAAACTGAAATATTATCAGAGAGGCAGTTTAGCAGCTCCAGCTCATAAGTGGGGAAAAGAAACTGGCTATTTCCAGAAATAAGAAGCAGAACTATGAATATACTTTTCACTGGTAACATGAGTCAACTATAGAAATAGCAAAAACACGCAGTGACTGTTCATAGGTGCACAGCACATACAATTCCAATAGATTTTTCTAAATTAGTGTCCAGTGAACATTATAGCAGTACCTACAAAAACATGGAGCAGGAGTGTTTTTAGCTAAGCTGTTTTTTCTCCGTCACATTAAGCACCAAGTCACTAAGCTACTGAGACTAGTCACGTCATTGTTACTGTAGTAACAAAAAAAAGGAGAGATAGAGATTTTGGCATTCTCTAAAACTTGATGTTCCAACTTAAATTTTAATTTAAACTGAGTTTTCATTACCACATCTTCATGGGTAGCAGCCATACCTGCACAACTAGACCACTCTTATTATTCAGTCTTTCACATTGACCAACATCTTAATCAAAAAACATAGCTGTTGCCATAGTTGACCCATTTCCAGAGATCTGAGACCTTGCTGTCCAACAGAGGTTTCTCTGTCCTGGCATCCAGGGCAGCAGAGAAGTTATGGACTGCATGAGACACTGGGAAGGCCTTGAACCAGAAAGCATTTAATCCTGAAAATACCAGGCAGGAAGAGCTCTCCTGCCTGTTCTTTCAGAGCCCTCCTATAGGCAATATTTTTCACTTCATAGCACTGAGATTTGACAAAAGAAAAGGTTAACAACATCAACAATGGATATGAACAACTACTTCATCTGCTGTTGTGTAAGGACAAGCTGGTGCTCATCTGAAACATTCACTAGTTTCCATAGATGCCACCTGAAGATTTCGGTGTGTCTAGCAAGCACGTTTAGAGAAGTCAGCTACCAGTGCACAGCTGTGGGACAGATTCTCGGGGACTTCAAGTATTGCAGCTGTGATTACAGCACTGGAGGCTGTCAAGAGCTGGCAACAAAAAAAGGGAATCCATTCTAAATAGAGTCCACCAAAAGGCGAAAAATTTTGTAAGATGCACATGCTGGCAGCCAAGGTAAGATTACTTCATTCTTATCCTTCAACCATGTGATGAGTAGTTAATTATGAAAATTCACCAAAGAAGTTGAAAATGTATCTACTGAATTCCTTATGCAATTTTAGTCCCACAAGGTTCAGGAGGATTTCATAAATAATATATCTTTGCCATATTTTATTTGGGAGGCAGATGTGATATTTTATTGTCCTGCAGTGCATGATGAACATTAAATCAGTACAGGATCTGCAAACATGAAAGGATAAACATACAAAACCAAGCAAACAAACATAAAAATGAGATAATTTGCCTGTAAGTAAATAATTCTAACTATTTGAAATAATTTTTTTATAGTAGCAACAAGATTTTTCTAACAATGAAGAATTAATCATAAAATTATTTATGTTTCAAAAGACCTTTAAGATCAAGTCCAAACACAAACCTAATACTGCCCAGTCCTCCACTAAACCATGTCCCTGTTTGCCACACCTGCATGTCTTTTAAATACGTCCTGGCATGGTAGCTCAACCACTTCCCTGGGCAGCCCATTCTGGTACTCTGCAACCTTTCCGTGAAGATATTTTTCCTAATACCACAACTAAACCTCCCCTGGCACAACTTGAGGCCATTTCCTCTCATTCCTACTGCTTGTTACTTCAGAAAAGAAGATTGACACTCACCTCACTACAACCTCCTTTCAGGTAGTTGTAGAGAGCAATAAGGTCTCCCCTCGGCCTCCTCTTCTCCAGGCTAAACAATTCCATCTCCCTCAGCCACTCCTCATAAAACTTGTTCTCTAGACCCTTCACCAGCTTCATGATCCTTCTTTGGACACTCTACAGCACCAAAATGGCTTTCCTGTAGTGAGGGGCCAAAAGCTGAACACAGTACTCCAGGTGCAGCCTCACCACTGTCAAGTATAGGGGGACAATCATTTCCTTAGTCCTGCTGGTCACACTAATTCTGATACAAAATTAAATTCCACTATGCTTTAAATGAAACAGAAGGGTTTGTTTGTAACTGAAAGCATCCAACAGGTAAAATGTTTTCCTCATTGTGCAAAGAATATTTATAATTGTACGATATTATTCTATCTTAGAAAACATGAACAGTAGGGACCATGAACAAAAATTAATCTACCCGGTTGCCTAATAAAGTAAATTTTAGTGTGTCTTTAGGGAAGGGGGTTTCACAAAAAGCATCCATAGTATTTCATAAAATGACAGAAACTGTCATATCAGGTCCTGTTGTTGTACAGGACAGAAGAACAAAGCTTCAACCCATCAAACAATATTCTGACATCAAATGGATATTATTAAAGTTTAGAAGTGGGCAGCTCATCACTTAGCTCTTTAGTGTTGAATGCCAATCAACTAAAATACATCATTTTAGCACTGGAAAACATATATATTGGAACCAGAACACTGGAAGTAGCAAAATAAGTGACACAGCATTTAAAAAATCATAGCAAAGAATGGGATTGTAAGTAAAACTATAGGCCTACCAAAAAAAACCAAGACACAGATGAACTAGTGAAAATTCTCTGTATTTAAGACTGTAAAATTTAGGATAACAGTATGCAGAAAGACACATTTTGCAGCCTCTAAATTAAATAGTAGACCACAATTCCAATGAAACTGTAAGCCTGTTCTTCTACTGTTACTGAGTTTTAGCAAGGTTTCCCAGAAAGAGTGATATTCACTTATTTCTATTATTTTGATATGTAATTACATAATCAGCTATTATGATCATATTCTATAGAATATATCTGAAATATTTCATCCAAAGGGAACAGTAATGCAATTTTGTAATGCTTATAAAAACAATTTCTTGACAAATTCACATAATTCTTACAGACCTTCAAACAACTGTGGAGTTTCTTGTTCTGAGACAAGTTGAGTTATGAAACCTCAGCACTGATGGTTACTATTAATGAGCTTTCAGCCTGGACAAAAAAAAAAAAAAACAACCCCACAATTCCATTTATCTGAAAAATAGAGTCAAGCCCTTTTAATACTTTAGTGCTCCTGGATTCTATTGAAAAAGGAATTATATGTTAAGCAGCCAAAGGCCTACATCGGCATCTTTTCTATGTTATTAGAAATATATACATATTTGAGACTACCAAAGGTCAGGAAAAAGTCATCAGGCTTCTTACTTAACTGGACTGAACTCTGATTGGAACAATTTATGCAACAATTACTTTTTTTCCCAAGAATATAAATAGCCCAGTGCTGAAGACAGGAGAATGGCTGATGGAGTCTCACTTGCTTTCCCCAAGTATGCAAGCATGGCAAGAAGTCCCCTTTTGAATACATGGAAACACAGACATCAGCTCTGTTCACTGCAGCAGAAGCTTAATTCTTGCATAAACACAGAGTCAATGGGTACAAGGGCTTACTTTTGTGCTGATGAACCTTCTACCTAATGACAAGATCTGACAGCAACATCTTGTTAGATATATGGCTAAGAGGTGCTGTCCTGGGTACAGATAGGATAGGGTTAATTTTCACCAGAAGCCGGGAGAGGGGGTGGTATCTCAACCAGGCTAGGTGTTACTCCACACCATACTGATGTTTTGCCTAGTACATAAAGACAGGGGCTAGAGGAAGTTCACAGCCTGGGGGTCGATGCAGTGCAGTGGGTTCATTAACCTCTTAGTTTCTGTATATATATTTCTCATTGTTATTTATTAATATTACTGCTCTTTTTGTTAGTTATTTTGTTGTGCTGTTGTATTAAAACTTCCTTATCTTAACCTGTGGTGGTTTTGTACTTTTTTCCTGCCTTTTTTCCTTTCCGGGACAGGGTATGAAGCGGCCACATGGCTGTCTCTAAACTACAACAACAGATGTAGCTTTTTATCAAGGCTCCTTTTTCCTAAATTATGCAATTATTTAGCTCTAAACAGACTAAATGCCCCACAGAAGAAAAAAAAACCAAACAATGGAGGGGATGGGATAGGAATAAACAAATCTGTTGATCAGGTTGCCATGCAAATTCCAATGTCACCATGCATTTGGAAGTTAATAGCTGCATGAAATGCTACTTCCCTCTTAACAAGTTAGATATAAAGTTAAAATTACTGTTTAAATTATGACATACAACACTAGAAATGGACATGAAGCACACACGTGTACCAATATAGGCTCATTAATATATTTTTCTGGTTTTATGCACTCCAGGAAAGTAGGAGTTTGGTGCATACAAGGGATAGGAATAGCTTAAGGGGACATATTTAAGACTGGCCTGTAATTTTGAAAGTCCAGGATCTCAATTTAACTATTATCCTTCTCAACTGATCTTTGAGAAAAGGTAACAGTGGGGAAAAAACAGCTAAGTAACTGTATCTTTTCTTAATATCACATTGAAAACAAAGCTAATTAAAAAAGACTCTTTTTAAATGAAAAAAATTATGGATTTTTTTTGTCAAGTTTTAATGCCATGAATGCAATCCTAGAAAAATGGAATCAATATAAACTCGATGTTTGGAAGTTTCTATTTATGTAATGACATTGGGCACTCAGGAATTCAAATTGTATTCATTTTGACTGTGGTGACATTTTCAGATGCAAGTGTTTCAAAGGTATATGAAATGTCTTTAAAATTAAGTATCTCTAACACTTGAATGCATACTCTCCAGATTAAAGCATTGCTGCAAGTACATCAATATTTCAGAATACTTTTTTCTATCAACATGTCTAAGTTTTATATTATGTGTATTTAATAGGTATGTAGAAATTTCATCCCTGAGAACAAAAGATCGCTAACTTACCATTAAGCATTTGGAACTGTAAACAGTACATAAAAGTAATAGAAATTATGAGCTAATAATGGAAACTTGCTTTTCCTTGCAAACAGGAAATACATTTCTGTAGCTAAAGAACAACAACAACAAAAATATATTGCTCTTATTCTCTACACAAACACACAACATGTTTGAGGTTTTTTCTTTTACATAAAATTTACTAGTAGAAATGGTGAATAAGGGGCAGAGCCATGAGCTTCAATGATTCAGGAAAAGGAGAAAGAATGGAATGACATAAACAAACAGCTGTATCATTTCAGCATCCTCCTGCAAGTAGAGGGATTTCTCTCTGAACAATGAGTTTGCATTAAAGTTTCATTTGCTAGTCATAATAATCGCATATCCACGTGGTGACATCTCTTCTGGACATGAGTACGGCCAGTTTATCATTGACACTGGGATTTTTGAACTGGTATGGACAATTCAGCATTCGAGTTGAGTTGACAGTCATCAACAATCAGTGACGGTGGCAAGTCAAGTAAGGTAGAGGAATAAAAATCCACGTACAGACTAGACCAGATCACAAGAATCAGCTTTTACAAACACTGTAGAAGAAACAGCACAAAATATTTTTCTGGTTTATTTAGGACATTCTTCTGCATTACAACACTGGGGACTGGATTAATCCAGGAATTGAAGCGTCCAACACTATTTGTGCCACAGCGTACCAGTCATGTTTCTCAGCATGTGTGTTATCAGGAATCCATATCACCACAAGAGCCAGAGCAAGCTGAAGATGCTCGGGGACTGTTTTAAAATATTTCCAAGGTCTTGGAAAGTCCCCTAAATATAGAACCATGTAATTATAGCCACAGTGACAACCCTGTACAGCAGGGCATACAGAAAAGATTAGTCTCTCCTCTGCAAGTGAAAAGCAGTTCAGAGCCTTTTCACTTAACTGTAGAACAAAAAATAAAAAAGGAAAATGGGCAAGAACAGAGGAGTTGAGAGAGGGTTATCACATGGGACACTGATAAGAGCAACTGGTGAGGAGCAGGTAGGTTTCACCAGGTGGCCAAGGTGGTTTTAGGAAACTCTTAGGCCCTCTCAGCTCTTAATGAAGGTTAGTGTGTTTTAAAGGGTTGTCATAAGGGTTACTTAAACACACTTTCAGTGGAAAAGCGTGGGTTTTCTTAAACAGCAAAAGTGTTTGGGTGTATTTAGTTTTCCCTGAAAATACAAGTATCCACTGTTGATCTAGGAGGACACTGGTGAGCTTGCCAGGCTTAGATCTGTCTTCATATCACACTCGCCTTGAACATTCATAGCTATTAAAAGAGATTTATATGATTCTAGAAATATGACTGTTCTGTTATAAGTAATATGGTCTGGTTTCAAGGATCTTCTGTAGATATTTGCAGTATCCTTCTGATAAGGACTGATAAGGATAAACAGAAGTATTCTATCCAGATACTGTAAAGTGTCACATAGTACCAGGAAAAAAAAAAAAAAAAAAAAAGGAAAAAGGAACTGAGATTTGCTCTTAATCTTTTATTTTTATTCCTCTCCCTGTTTTTAAAACTTTCCAAGTATCAGCTGAGTCAGCTCCCCACATTCCACAGTCATTGATACCTTCAGAGTTCTGCAACAACAGAAACCCAGGATCAGCAGTCACAGAATCCTGCAAAACCCCAGTTCAACCCCAGACTAAATTACTTATTCCTAAGCAAGGAGTAAGATACCACCCCTCTGCAAAATACATCAGGAGACTACAAAATACAAGCTGTATGCTAATGCACATGCACAAGGGGGAGGCATTTACTAAATTTTAAGTGCTTGAATTAGGAGCCTTAATACTGGTCCTTTAACACTGAGTGCTTTGGGTGCAACATATTGGAGTTTTCTCCTGCATCAGGAAATGTGCCAAGTCATCTCCAGTTCTCATTTACCACCAAAGCTCTGGTGCTCAGTCTAGCTAGGTGGATTAGAATAACAGAATTTGCTGTTGCATTGAGTTGAACCCATATTTATGGCAACATATATGAGCAACCACTGCTAAATAATCTCTCCATCCAGTCTCTGGTGCTGCCATGCATGCCAACTCACAGGGCACAGATCCAAAAGGCACCATCATCAGCTTCTGCAAGAAATGAAGAACATCAGACCTTCTGACCAGACTCCCTCAATAATCAGGTTATTACAGAAAAATCCTTTTAAAAATGCACACTAAAAGAGAAGCTATCACAGCCCCCAACATTTAATAGTTATTAACCACTTGATATTCTCCTGATTTCTTTCATATATTTTTGAAAAATTTATGGGGAAAAAAAAAAAAGAAAAATAAAAAAAGTATCTGTGGTAGAAACTTCACTTTTTACCACTTAATAATGGCAGCTAGTATCACAGGTGAGACTAAAACCCTGCTCTGATATTCATACAAAGCAGGAAGCCATCACCTCCCTGTAGAGCTTATAAACTAAGTGAATGAGAAATAAGCAGAAGAAGAATTATAACCCCATCATTACAGATGGGACATGAAAGAACAGAAGAAATAATGTGTCCAAAGTCACATAACAGCCTGTAGCTGAGCTGAAAAAGTATAGTACAGTACCTGAGCAAAAACAACAAAGAAAATACATATTGTGCACTTTGTATAGCACCAAACAAGCCAGTAGCATCACCTCTTTGTCACTGTACACAATCCCTGAAAGGCAATGTGCATGAGAGTATATAAATATTAGAACAGACACACTGGATCCATCCATGCTTTCAGCTCAGGGGTTCCTCACTCACAACAGTTCTGCAATATGCCAGAATTGCAGAACAGGGTTTATTATTCCACCTGTTGAATGTATTCCAAGTCTTTGAAAACCATTTCTAATGTAGGTCTTGCTTTAAGAACTGCAGAAGACACGGTGTTCCCTGTTCACCTAAGATTGGACTACAAAAGTAAAAATCAATTAGCCCTGAAAGTCATTAATTTGCGATGTTTAAAGAATAAATATAGATTCTACAGAGAAACTGTGTTAAGTGGTTAAGAATTTTATTTTGGTTTTAATATATAAATAACTAAATTCAGACAATGAATTCACTTTGGCAGGTTTCCAATTTTTGTTGTACTACTGCAATGATGATAGAAGGCTTGCCTCTGAAGGCACTACACTCTGAAAATTACTTTGATGTCATTAGTGGTCTATTTTTGAGCTTCAGGTGAGTCAAAAGGCATACAAATTGCTGCAGTAGAGAGTTCAGGTGATGCAAGACCAACAGTTACTTACTTCTCTCTGTGTAAAGTAGAGTAGTGTCACAAATACATTTTGCAGAAGAGGTAAGATAACTGGACATAACATTTGAGACAAAAAATATTGGTTCTCACCCCATAGCCCTTCTGACAACGGTCATGAAATAAAGGAATAAAACATCACATTAATCTATGAATATCTGAGTAATATCTTCTTCCAAGTGCAGCCTTACCTAAATCAGTAACAATAAACCCAGGCAACATATACAATATAGGTACTGGTTCTTTCAGTATGAAAACATATAATATATATAAGTAACTATGAAAAATATTAGCCTGAGAAGTGTTTGTAAAAGATGCAAGGGATAGCAATACAAAAGTACTAAAGACAGATAAAACACAAGGAGTCTAAGAGATGGGCACATAGCAGGGAGTACCAGCGAGACAATACAGTAAGTGGAGTCAAACCACACCCTCCTCCAGCTGGTACACTTCTCCAGTTAAAAACTGGTCTGTGTTTCTTATTGTGTAGGTGAAATTTTGTGGATAAAATATCTTCTGGCACCATGTTTTAAACATTTTATGAGATGCTATAGACAATACTTTTAAATCTATATTTTGATTGGTTTTGAAGATATTGAACAAATGGGTTGTGGGGAAGGATTTGGAGGGGTGGTTCTGAAGCTATTAGCTTTCCAGGGTAAAATTAGTTTTAAAATTGCTTTAATAAGAAGCTCCATGGAAAAAAAAAGCCACTAAGAACAACAGTACTGGCTGTATATCTCCTGTACAATCTGTGCAATCCATCTCTAGTTCTGGGTATTAATATTTATTTATACCAGTGAGTTCATATCCATATGAAAATTAATTTTCTGTTATTCTATAGAGTTCCTAACCCTACAGGAGTCTGGTGTTGCTTTTGCAGGAACAAAACACAACTTTTTTTTAGGTTCACCACAACAGCTACAGATTGTGATGCCTTAGAACTGCATTTCTAAAATTCTGTGAAATCTCTTGTTTCTGGCTTTCAGCACTCTGTACATTCAGACAGCTATACACCACAGCAATGATGATAAACCGTTTTCTGGCTCCTGTGTACTGTTGACTTATATAAAAAATAGATGCAAAATGAGTAGTTTGAGGTAAAAAGACTGTTAATTAGGTGGGAAGAATGGCCTGTCATAAACTTACTTAAAGGCAGTAATTTCAGAGCTCATAAAGCTCATCTTGCAGATCTCTCAGAAAAACTAAGTATTTTATGTTGGCAATTTAGGAGCAAAAAACATGCCAATGTTAATTTCACAGGATATTCTCTTTCCCAACTTGTTTGATGCCCACACTGCCATTACAGCCTGTGTTTTAAAATAGCCATCCTGACAGGAGGAGTCACAGCATCATAGCAGTTTGCAGTTACTCCATGTGTGTATGTTCACTTCAAACTGCAAAAATAACTAGCATTAAGCCTAACCCATTCTTATGCACTACCACAACAGACAAGAAGGGGGAGGGGAAAATTGAAAAAGCAATAATCTCACAGTCAGTAAGAAATCTACAAAAGAATCAAACTCTAGGGTGCTAATTTGACATGAATATTTGACACAAGAAGAAAACGAATTTAAAACCCAAACTGCCAAACAAAAATGCATAATTAATTGCTATAAATTTTCTGCATGTTTATGGTAGGGTAAAGAGATCAAGAGAGTATAAATTTATCTTTATGTTTATTTTTTGATTCTTCACTATTGTTACCTAGATGCAAGAGAGAGAGAGAGAAGGAAACAGAATTCAGGAAACCTGTGACTAATGTAATTACCTAGTGAAATCCCGAAAAGGAGAGTAGAACAAGATACTTACATGCAGTAAAACCTTTTCTCTTCAAAACTATGGAAAGAGTCCGAACTGAAACTGAAAACACCTTCTACTTTCATACTTTTCTTTTTTTCCTTTGGTACAGGGACATGAAAATGGCAGAGAAGTGGCCCTGGCTCACTCAGGAATCAGCCTAGTGAAAGAAAATTTAAAAACAAGAGTAACTCAATTTGCCACTCTGATTTTACACAGGAGCTGCAATTCTACTCATGTCAAAAGAGACATGCTGTTGAAACAAAGGACAGGTACCAGATGCTGGAAGATGTTTTCATTATTCTACCCTACAGGCACCATTTTGCTGTCATTAGTCAAAGTAATTAGAAGAAATCAGATGCTGGCTAAAGCATCATCTGTAGAATTTAAAATAAAAGTACTTTTTCCCAAATACCACTTCAGAAGATGACTAATAAAGTCAGGCTTGCTCTCCTGACTTCTAGAGCACCTAAGCCAATATAAAGTATTTTTGGAGAGTGTCTGATATTCCTCATATCCCAGGACTCAAGAGAAATGTGACATTCACTCAAAGTGAAATTTTAACTTGATAAACAAAAATATTGCTTTACACAGTTCATTATCCCAAGATATCACTAAGATTAGAAACTTAAAAAGAACTAGAGACAGGACACTTCAAGGATTATGAGAACAGCAAGATTTAAAACAGAAAATATTGACAAATTTTTGAAAACATCACCTCCAAGCCTTCAAGGCCTCTTTGTGTATAATTGTTCTGGAAAGAAAGTGAGTTCCAGGTGATCTGGTCTGTTAATACTCAGAAGCTACCTTTTGGGACCCTTTTCTCTCAAAGGGCACTGCAATATTAAGATGTAGCTCTCTATAGCATAGAAAATATGACTGTCCTTGCCAAACAAGAATGACAGTAGTAAAATAATGACATACATGTGAAAGTTTCTGAGAACTTCTTTAGAATAAAAGCCTGATTTTTCAGACTGCAGTCTTCCCTTTGTTTTCATCATCCTTTTTTTTTCTCAATGCTGAGCTACAGTATCTGCCTCAATTGCTCTTCCTCCAGATGCTGTTCTCATTATGAGTCCATATGACAAGCTCTTATGGTTGCTCACAGCAAATGGACACAAGTGCTTGGACACCATGATAGGTTTATAAGGACTGTGCAGAGCCATAAAACATCCTCAGATTTGGCCCCTGTGGGAAATCCCTCCAACATCAAGTGAAACAGCAGGACATTGTGGTGTGCCTCTGTATCATCCCTGTTCTGTCTTCTCTCTGGCCAAGCCTTGCTCTGACACCTTCAACACCTTTCCTCTCTTGCAGTTGCTTGGCAGTGTCTGCTGATGGCAATGACCAGCTTGACTGGGACTTGTGCATACACAGAAAACAGAGCTGAAAGCATCACACCTAGAGGAGCAGGGGCTGGAAGTTGGAGACCTCTGGAGACCATTTTCTCAAGGTCAAAACTTGCACATTCAACAGTCTTTTCATGTTAGATGCAAACACTGCATTCTCACATCAGAAAAAGTGACATTGCAAACAGAAGACACTCCAACACTTTCTGAAGACATCAGTTCTAGTATGAAAAATATTTTTACTAGCACTGTACATGCTCTCTCATGACAGGCTCATTGTTCTAACATTTATCAGAAAAACTGATGGTCCTTGGAGGCATGAATACATTGTAGAATAGCACTAATATCAAACTTTTCACAGTACTCATTTCACTTTTCCTATGATATGACAAAATATTTTCCATTCAAAAGCTTCTTGAATACAGTGGATGCTTTCATTGCAGAGGTAGCTCCTCAGGTTGAGAAAAGAATCAAATTCACAGAGCAGAAAGATAATAGGGAGTCCTATTCATAACTTTTTCTCCTTTGTTTTCTTTCAATCTAATTATTAACATTCTATGTATTTAGATTATAATGCAAAATATAATCATGCACAACACAAGCATGGAGATAGAACAAAAAAAATTTTCACATTCAGGAAAGCCTAAAATCCAACACAGGTAGAGGCAGTCAGAGAACAAGAGGAAGTAGAAAACACCAGGTAATGATGAAATGATGATCCAATGGTGGTTAATGAAGACAAGATCTAGAAGCAGTATCTGTGCTCAAATATGTCAAAGGAAGCAAGAGGGTAAAAGAACAGGGCAGAAGGGCTTTTCTGAGATTGAGTTATCCTGGGCTTTTTTGGAGACTTTGCACTACCTATTTCAGTGGACTACAGAGAGAGAAATAAATTAGTTCTTCCACAAAAAATATGAGAAACTAAGAAGAAAACCTTGGCTTTTTTTTTTTTTTTTTTTTTTTCCAGAAGCTCTTTGTCACATATGATCTTCACTGGAAATTGTGCTTACAGATAATGCTGCTGTTCTCTAATCCACTGCCCAATCATACTGGCTTCTTATCTGAAACAAAGCAACACTTTGATGAATGTGCCACTTTTCCTTTCCTTTTCTGTCAGAATAGTCTCTATTTGAGGCAGAGGGCAGAACTACTACCCAACCTCCAAGAATAGCAAAGGGCACTGAATAAAATTTAGGGGTATAAGATTTGGGTAGCTGTTTTGGAAAGTAAATTGCATTGTTCCAGGGACTGGTCTGAGACCTGAAGAAGCAAAGCTATAATATTTATGACATGTAGAGTAAGTGCTGTTTGATGAAACTTCAGGGGAATAGGTTTTTTTTAAACAAATATTCTCTCAGAATCCCCTGTTTTTGAGATGCTTCTTAATGGATTTATCTCTCTCCAGTAAAGAAGATATTTGTTTAAAAAACTGCTGGGAAGAAAAAGAAACAAAACAACAACAACAAAAATGTGGTTTTCTTTCATAAAAAGATTTATATACAGGGAACAATAGAAGTGGGACAGTTTAGTACTTTTTGGCTATAAATCTGTTTAATGAAGGGTAGCATGACAACGGGTTAAAAATCTTCATATTTTCAGTGCTCTTTTTCACTATTATTTTTTGGATCTACAACTGTCAGGAGTCATATGTGAAGCCATTATTGCAGTACAATCCCAAGTAAAAGCCTTTTCATTAGTAAATCAAAGCATAGAAGCCATTCACAGCATTTGATGAAAGATTCAAAAATAGTGAAATGTGTTCCAGAACTTGCATGGTTTCAGCAGTTCAGGTTTATACTCTTAATTCTATATCAGCCTAAAATTACTTTAACCATACTTTTCCAACCAAACATGCAGAACATCTCCTGAGCCCTGGAAAGGGAGCTTCAGATGTATTTCATGTCATAAAAGTTATAACAAAAAATAGTGTTCAACTGCAACAAATACTGGAAAAATACTATTAAATAAGAGAGACAATATTTCCCAATTTTCTCTGAGGTCCATATTCTACTTCTGCTTATACTCAATTTGCCTTCTCTGTAATAATATGACATCGTTTTCATGAATTAAAAAAACCCTTGTCTCCCAGAGGGATTTAATCACTAAGCATGATTCTGCAAAAAATTCATTTTGTTTCAGTGGCAAGAAAGAGCATCATCTCAGTCTTATCACCATTAAAGATTCCAAAACTGAAGCCATGGCTTCTCATATAATTTTATAGCTACAGTCAAAGAAACATAAATTAAATTAGCAAACTTGTGATCCCAACTCCATGTCATCTTCAAAGCTAACCCTTTTCTGAGTAGTTTATTTGTCAAAATAGCACAGCAACAAGCTGTGCAGCTCTGCTGCTCTACCTGTCCAGTGAACAATTTGCAGTTTATATCAGTAAACTTGTTTCTTATAGTAGTAGATGTTTTTACAATCCTCATGCATTAGATACTCTTCAGGCATCCAGATACAACACAGGAAATAATTTATCTTTGACATCTGATCTGGGGCCCAGATGAAAGTATCTTGACCAGTACAAAAACAGTCACAGAAATATAATGAGAGGTAGTTTAAACATCAGTACTGAGACCATACTGTATAAAACAATGTAAAAATGGGTTTACTCTTTTCTTCTAGCTAGTAGTTGCCAGACATAATGTGTCTTTTCAACTGCATCAGTAATAATACCTTGTAATTTTAAAGAGTCTTCCGAGGCTTTTAATTGCAGCAGCCTCACTGCACAAGTTTCATGGAAGTATCCTGGAAGAGCACAGCTGTTGGATTATGCTGGTTTTGGCAGGGATGGAGGTTGTAGAATAAAATACATAGGTTGAGTTTTTCTCTAGGAGGGGGGGAAACAGAAAAAAAGAGAGAAATAACAAGAAGGTAGGAATTACAATGACTAACTACAGTATTAAAACAAAATCAAGCTACAATCCATATATAACACAAGCAAGTTTGGAAAAGATTTCAGGAGGTCATATAGTCCAATCTCTTGCTCAAAGCTGGGTCAAAGCTGAATTCACTCCCAGATCAATTCCATTTCCAGGACAACAGCTCTCTGACCCCCTCCATACACACTCACACTGAGAAAATCTATCACAAACTCACCAAAGCAATTCACAACATTATTTCCCTTACTTCTTTATACAAGATATTTTTACTACAATAACACCCAAAAAAAAAAAAATGGCATAAAAGAAACAGGTGTGGAAACACAAATCTTAAATCAGCTTCCTAACTAGTTTTGTTTGTTTTCATTAAAATAGTTAATGTAAACAAAACAGTATGAGTTGCAGGACTAACAATGCCAGTAATCCCTGATGTGTAACACATTGCTGGCACTAGCAAAAGCTTTGTTATATTTGGGATATCTATTTCTTTCATGTAAATTCTCTGAAGAACTTAAGGGCTAAGTACATTATGAAACATTTCCCTTCTGGACACTAATTGGGTTGCTTTCCTTTAATTAGCCATCTGTTTTCATAAAATCTGAAGGAATTCCATAAGTCAGGTATCTATCTCTCTGTCTTTTTAGGAGCAGCTGCATAAAGAGCCAGAGGCAGTCAATGAAGACAGAGTCTGTGTCATGGTTTAGGGTCAGGGCGGCCCCTTAGACCTATAACAGATGCTCTCTGTTAACCCCCTTCCCTCCCCAAGGGGAATAGAAAGGGAATAAGGGAGAGGGACTCAGTCATTAGAACAGGCAACTAGAACATCTTTAATGAAAATGAAAATAATAAAAATTGAATATATACTAATATATACAAAACCAGTATCGAACCCAAGCCCCCAGATGGTAATTGCATCACCATCACTACTGATGCACTACTGAGGCACCAGGGGAGTCCCAGACTGGGCCCCACAGCAGACAGGAGCTGTGTTCAGGAGCTGGATTCTGGTACCAGATTCAGTAACACACCGATTGGGATTGAAGGCAGAATGGACAGAGTCCTCCTTGGATGCTCCAAGGAAGGAACCGAAAAAGGACCTGAGCCATGCTGAGCAAAGCTGGCAAAGCTGTCCAAAAGGGTAGAAGAGCCTGGAAACCCCTAAATAGATAGACACTCCAGATCCATCCTCTTTATACAGAATATGGCATATATGGGATGGAATACCTCGCTGGTCAGTTTGGGGTCACCTGTCCTGTCTGCTCCTCCCTGTAGGTGCAGCCTTTCACTTTCTGCACCCCGCAATGTGGTACACAAAATCCAGAAATGGCCTTGGTCTGCACACCAATCCTTGATAGTAGCTCTAAACATGGGGTGTTATCATTGCTAGGAGCAGACACTGCCTGTGAAAACAGGCTTCTAACTTCAGAAAGTGCAGTTAGTTAGAAGGACTGAGCTGAAAAGTAAAATCACTGAGCAGAATTAGTTCTGTTCTCAATCAAACCAGAACAGACTGGCAAAGATTTATTCAGATCAAAGAATTTTTTAATGTGACTCTCTGCAGCAGCTCACCCAAGTATCTGAGCAGTCCTCCTTGCGTGGCAAGGTCCAGCACTTACTGTGTCACTGAGGAACTGAAGCATAAAGAAAGATCTCCTCCAAACTCAGGAGGGGTTTACAGAAGAAAAAGGATTTGTTTCCCATTCTCCCTGGTGCCCTAAACAGTGATAACCCCAGAAAGTCAATCAATGGGTTTTGCTTATCACCCCTTCTCAGGAAGCTTGTGCAAAGCTGGGCATTGCTCTCTGACTCTGTCCCAGGCACACATGTGCCTCAGACCAGAATTATTTACCCCTTTAATCTTCATAAGCCAAAATCTTCACAGGTTCACTAGCTTCCCCAGGATCACCAGCATACTATACTTAATCCAGGTATTACAACATGGGTGCTGTTGCACACTTTCTTTGACACAGACAGTTCTGTCCTACAGAAAAAAAAAAAAAAAAAAAAAAAGAAAGTAAACAGAGAGAGAAGCCTCAAACTGAAAAAAGAGCATAATTATAAGTAGCTTTAGGTACTGCTGTATGCATTGGTCTTCCCCAAGACACACACATGCTGGACTGTGGGAACAGCAGTGACACAGACTAAACTATGCTTTATTTCAAAACTCTCTGTGTATTTTGACTTGCATAAATCCAAGAAAACCCATAGGATCATTGCAACTTTGTAACTTTGTGAAAGTGGAAAGGATAAAAAATAAACAGTAACAGAAATAGCACATTTGTACCCACATATCTGATGGACCCAGGGAGAATATAGTCCAACCTTGCCAGAATCCCTCAGGGCTTTCTCTAGCTGTGTCCTTGCTAAACTGGCTCCCCCACAGTGATGGATAGCATCAGCCTCACTCTGAAAAGAATACTTCTGTCTTGCAAAGGAAAAAAATATGAAAAAAAAAAACCAAAAAACAGCCCTCACACACACAAAAAAATCCAAAATGCCATTGGTTTCCTGCAAGTTTTGGTTGCTGAGCAGACTGATGTCAGTACCTGCTTGAAACTTGAGGCACAAATAGGTTACACAAGGCAGTAGTCCCTAGGCAGCAAACTAACCCCTTTCTGTCCCATAAAAGGGACTGAATCACAGAGCTCTCTATCACCCTAGGACTCTTCTACTTCAGACCTGTGTTTCTGCTGGCTTAATCCACACATCAGTACTGCACTACACTTCTTGCTGAAACAGTTCCATTATCAGAAAGTCACCATTACACCTGATTAACCTGTAGTGATAGGTTCTTTTCCCTGTACCAATCTAGTATAGAACTGATGATTAAAACTTCATTTGTAAGGCAGATCACATCTCTTGCATAAAGAGATCACTGCCAGCCAGCTTCATCACATACCCAGTTAATTATGATTTTTATAATTTGGGCTCCTAATGGTTTCTTAGTCAGAAAGCATTTCTGTAAAAGCTTCAGTAGATAAATACTGCATAAATTATCATAACATAAGACAAAAAAATGGTTGGTCTTCTAAAGCTGAGAAACTGCATGTTACAGTAGTTAGAAAGAGTACAGAGTTTATGTACAACCTACACAGAAGCACTATTGCTCTATCCTACCTCCTAGAAACTGTCAATCACAGATGGTCTCATAGAAGACTTGGACAGAAAAGTTTCTTTATTTGGAATGTGCAAGCTCTACATGTACATTAACAGATTTGTAATTCACAGCATTTCATTCAGTGAAAAATGACATGGTAAGGGTGTTGTACATTTTAACATACTTACATAATGAGCAATTATGTTGAATATATTCAAAAATAGAATTTTCTGTAGACTTGGAAAAATCCATAATTAGTAATCATTTTCCTTCCTAGAAATTCTGATACCTTGGATGGATTACCTTGGATGGCTTACATGAATTTTTGGTGCATTGATGCTAAACATTTTTCATACAATGAATGGTGAACCCAACCTGAAAAACTGACAGCTTTATTTTGGAAATGAAATACCGTAATGAAATACTGGGATGTACAATACTAGACAGAAGCATTGCACAGAAGTCCTTTATGACAGTGCATTGCTTTTTTTCTCAAAAATGCCAATTTTATTTTGTTGTCAGGAAGAATGATAAGGGCCTAGTGCTTTTCATTTGTTAGGCAACAAAATCAAAAAGGGACAAACTCCATTACTCAGGGAATACTGTTGTGGCAGAGTGTCCTTATTTGAATTAGAAGTAATTCTGTTCAGTGATTTTATTTCTCATCTAAGTCTCTTCTAACTAACTGCACTTTCTGAAGTTAACATATTTTCATAGACAGTGTCTGTTTCTAGCAGTGGTAATGCTTGATGTTTAGAGTTACTACCAAGGATTGGTGTGGGCAGAAAGGCTCTTGTTTATACTTGCCCCTGTGCAGACCAACATCACTGCTAGATCTTCTGTACCACATTGGGGGTGCAGACAGCAAAAGGCCGCACCTGAGAGAAGGAGCAGACAGGACAGGTGACCCTAAACTGACCAATAAGGGATTCCATCCCATATATGTCATATTCAGTTTAAAGCTGAGAGATCATAAGAGTCAAGCTCTCTTCTTCAGTGGCCAATGTCCAAAGAGGACTCTGTCCATTCTGCCTTCTATCCCAATACTTGTGTTCCCAAATCCATTTCCAGAATCCAGCTCCTGAATCTGGTTCCCATACACCACTGAATCCAGTTGAGGACTTCCCAAGTGCCTGCTCCACAGCATCAGTGGTGACTGTGACAGAATTGACATCAGGGCGTTTGGGTTCAATATTGGCTTTGTTTATGTTTGTATATTTAATTTTATTGTTATTATTTTAATGAAAGATCTTCTAGCTTTCTTTTCTAAATGATAAATCTCTCTCCCTTATTCCCTTTCTCTTCCCCTTTGGGAAGGAAGAGTGGTTAAAAGAGAGGGTATGTCGTTTATGTAGTGGCCAGTGCAGTCCTAAACCCTGACTTAAGGAGATGAAGGTGGCCTGAAGAAAAGAAGAGCTACTCAGATGTATGAAGGAACTGAGAGCATGGTGAAGTGATTCCCTGACCCTTCTGATTTCCTGTTACACACTGCAAGACTGCTGTCATATGCCCAGCAACCACAGCAATACACAGCAACAACACCCTGGTTTAGAATAATTTTTTGAGATCTTCAGCAGTTCTAAAATTGTTCTCCCAAACTCCAGGCCATCTGCATCCTGTAGCCAAACAGAACAAGGAAAGGTGTGATTTTGTTGGTGGAAGTGAAAAAGAGGCTAATGACCTTGTTATTCTTTGGTATCAATCATTCCACCTCCAAAAGCCTTACCATGCTATGTCTCTCAAGGATAGAAGACTGTGCGGAAAGTTTGTAATTCATCCAACCCAACGTAACATGGACTCAGAGTGACCTTATTCCAATCAGTGAGAAACACAATATAAAACCACCTGCATTTGTAGTCACTTTTACAAGCTACTTGCAATATAAATCATTTAATCAATAATAATTCATAACAAAAAGATTTTATTTTAGTCTTGTTACTTACAGCTTGAGCTTGTAAAGCCAGGTGCATGTAGAAAACTTACTTCAAGTAACTTTCTATACTGGACTCACTTTTGCATGTTTCCTTCCCTTCTGTGTTAGGCTCTTTAGCTTTGGGTATACCTTCAATTGCTACAGTGTGGGGGGGTTTTTTCCCTTCCTGCTCAGCTGATCATTGTATTTATCAACATGTCAGGTTTGCTGTTTTAAACATATTAAAGCTGCTTTGTTGCTTCTGTTTGTGTGTGTCAGTGATTTTTATGAGCAAACATTTTAAATACCAATACTTTGATCATTTATTTTGGTTTTCATTTTATTCTTGACTGCACAAGTGTATGCAGAGATTGGCTACATCCTTACAGGACCTACAAACTATGCTAAAACCTGTAGTGATGCCAGGACAGCTTATCTCCATGCCATGGTAGCTGTCAACCATCCCAGAAAGTCTGCTGCTCAATTAAGCATGGACCGTACTTGTTTTGGGTGTAGAAGCACTGTGAACCATTCTGGACTGGCAGCAATGTTACTCCTCTGTGCTGAGGAGCTGGCAAGTCATGCAGCCACCAGTCATTTGTCATTCTCACAGGTCAGAGTACTGCTTTTCAAACAGGATTTAGCCTGTGAGTCACTATTCGGTCTTCTGTGCTCTAGAAAAATAAATTATCAGATCAGATTCTTCTGTGACTCCAAATCCAGAAGGAGAGCAGCTTGGATGCCCTTTCTCTTAGATCTCTCTACCGAGTTCTTCAGTACCAAAGTGCAAAGAACAATAAAATCCTGACCTTCTGCAGCAATGGTCTACATACTGCATGCATTTATTGACAGGGCCTCTTTAACACTGATTAGTAGTTCAGAAGAGAGAAAACTACATATAAATAGTTATGTCTGACTTCTGTGCAAGTGGCCATTTTTGCCTGGGAAGCAAGAATGAGTGAGGCACCTCTAAATAATCCTATACATAATGCTTTGGCAGCACTGGAAGCACAGTAGGGTTAGTCAGCAGAGATGAGAAAGGTAGTATTAAAAGTTGAGTATATTCCTCAATCCATTCAAAAAACTTGATGCAGCAATGAACATCATGCACAATCAGGCTTTCATCTCCCCTCCCTAGCACAGATGCTTATGGAAGTCACATATGGAAATATTTTCCAAATCAGTGACCAGTAATGTCATTGAAAATTCCTTAGCAAAAGTCATCATAGCTACAGTTACATTAGTAAACATAAAATGCATTTTCCTAAGTTTAACCAACTAATTTAGCATGGGCAAATTGAATGACTCATTTCACAAGTGCTTAACATTTATTTCTCAGCAAAATTAATCCTGAAGAAGGAAAGCTACTTCTGTACTAGGTCATAATATATTTAGCAACATAGTTGTTTCTCCCTGCTTTGCCTCCTTGGTTACGTATTTTTTCCACACAAAGGAAAACAAATGACATACCACAATAAAAAAACCAGTATTTTAAATTTATCTCAGTCTGAAGCACTGGGCAGTTTTCACCAAAACTCCAGGTTGTTTAAAGATTTCCCCCAGGTTCCAGTGTCCTAAAAGCACCACTGATGTCCCAGAATACTTTGTTTACTACAACTTCAAAGATCCATGGATCTTCATGGGTTGAAAATAGGCACCACATACACTCTTATCATAGGAAACAATTATGAGAGGATTCAGAGGGCCCTTCACCCATCACTGCTGCCCAAAGGCAGGGGGTGAAATGTCCCCAGTGGGACAGAAGATTGACAATTAATCTTCACAATAACACAGAAGAGAAATACAATTACAGACAAATACTCAAACTTGATTTCTCTGATGAGTGTTTCAGGCCAGAGAAGATAGACAATCAGTAAATACAAATTTCCACATGTTTGATTTGGTAAGGGACAGTAGAACACCATATTAAATAATCCATTTCCTGCTATCTGTCTGACAACAACATTTGGGCTGCAGACTGAGTACTGGCCTATGCTGCAGGTTTTTATCTATGCACATTTTGAACTGTGGGTGCCTGGGAACTGCAATTTAGGATTAGCAAAGGTTTGGGGTTTTTTTTGTAGAGCAGAGTCATTGCTTGTCTTGATTCCTATTCCCACATCCCTTGAAGGCTAAGGCTCAGACACCAGTATCTTCCCCCTTCATCTGCAATACAAATCACATAATCCATCTCAGGAGACCCTGACCACACTGAGACATTTGCCTCGTTCACCTCTAATCAAATTCTTTAATGAAGATTTTTTAATTATAGCTCAGTCTTTACAAGTTTTTAAACTTAATTAAAAAAAAAAAAAAAAAAAAAAA